>QKWP01001271.1:128269-151069 GCA_003550325.1 Gigaspora rosea | reverse complement strand
CAATATTAATAAAAAAAAATAAACGTTAATAATAAAAATAAAATAAATAAAATAAATAATTAAAAAAAACCGATTTTAAAATTATTAAAATAAAATGTAAAAATAAATAATTAAAAAAACGATTTCAAGCAACTTTTTCCGACAATCCCTTGTACCAAAATTTCCAAGAACACCGACTTACAAAAACTCTATAGTTAGTATATTCAAACACAACAAAACTTCACCAAAGCTGCTGTCGGGTACAAAGTCCATTCACTAGATGTTCTGCGTATGAAATAGAGATGAAACAGATTTGCAGACTTTTAAGCGAGGCACCTAGGCGGGCTTTGGTACTATTGAGCAAAGAAGTAGTAAAGAAACTCTGGAGCCTTGTCAAGTCCTATTATATGAAAATAGAAGTAGAGACTCGGTTGAATATACTATTCTATACAGCGTAACACCTACAAACTCCTTTGCTTTGGTACTATGTATGACGTCCCTTGGACTTTTCGAAATTTCAAAAAGTGGGCGATTCAGCTTACCCCCTCCAAAAGATCGGCAGTGTTTACTCCTTCCAAATTGGGAACATGCCTACCATATCGAAATCAAGTTATGAGTGAAATCAGGTCCTTAGAGATAAACGATAAATGATACGTGAGGTGTTTTGGAGTTAAAAATTCGAAATGAAATTTCTTTCTAGAATGTTCCTTAGGCGCTTTTTCTTTTTTCTTTTTCTTATACATGTACATATAATACTTAGACGAGGCGATTTCTTGTGCAGTATTATATAATTTTTACCATTAGGCACAAACGTAAATAGTGCTATCATAGCCGTTTACTTTTTGCCTTCCTCTTCTATCTTCTACTTTTTTCTTGTTTTATTTTGGTTTTTCGCTTAGGCTGCGTAGTATTTCCCACCTTTTATTTTTCCTTTTATTTTTTTTATATGTTTTCTTTTTCTAGTAGAATCCTGCTACTCTGGAAGTTAGGTTAAGAGGGTTAAGAAGTAGGCGGTTATGATAGGCAACAAACTCCAACTCAGTGATTCGGAAATTCTGATTGTAACGACATGAGGAGTTTGCGTTGAGAGAAAAGTTTGGTATAGCAGGTCACTTTTAAGGATCTTTAGGACACCTGGATAGGTCACACTTTAGATTTTAGTTAAATGTAGTTTTAATAGTTCATCGTGTACGGTGTTGCATAGATGATATTTAATAAAGTTGTGGCAGACTGCTGAATTCAAAAAAAAAAAATGATTTTAAAATTATTAAAATAAAATAAAAAAAAACTATAAAGGATAAGTACGTACGTGGGAATAAAAGTAAATTCCAGTTATTCCTTATTATGGAAATAACCAGAAATTTATTTTATACTCACTATCGTTTTTTTATAAAAAAAAAGTGAATAATAAAAAAACCGTGTTTTTTTACTTTATTTATTTATTTATTTTCAGTTTGTTTTGTTTATTGATTTTCTTATGTTCTTACCAGCAGGTAAGTATTGAAATTATAATTTTGGAGATTATTAGTGATTATAATAGGTGGCGCCTATTATAATCTGCGAAGATTATACTTTTTAAACATTTGCACAGATTTTTTGCTAAAAATCTGCGAAGAACTGCAAAAATTTAAATTTTGAAGATCTTTGCAATTTTTTAAACAAGATTCTGCACTTATTTGATAAATTTGAAAATCACTACAGATTATTAATGTTTTTATTTTCCTGATGTCTGTTTCTTGAACCAGGCTTTGGTTTATTGGGGTAATGACGGTGAAATTCGTCCACAGCTCTTTGGGCATTTTTTACATTAGCCACCGGCTCCCACGATCGCTCATTTGCATCGTAGCCTTCCCAATCCACCAGGTAATGTAATCTATTCCGAATGAACTTTGCATCAAGGATTTGTTTGACCTCATACTTCTTTTCAGCATCAAGAATTGCAGGTGGTGGTGGAGCTGTAGATCTCCCAGAGATTGTATTAGCCAGGTATGGTTCCAACAAAGAGATGTAAAAAGTATTGTGGATTTTAAATGAAGGGGATAACATTAAGCAAAACGCTACTGGGCTTATTTGTGCCATTATCTTAAAAGGGCCTAGCTTTCAGTAGTCTAACTTCTCTGAAGGTTGCTCGGTGCGTATGTTTCGTCTAAGTAGCCATAAAGCGTCTCTGATCTTATACAAAGGGGCTTCCTGTTGGTGTCTATCAGCATGTTTTTGTAACGTTCTTGTGCGGCACATAATTCAGCAACTAACCATTCCTGTATTTGTTTTAAATCCATGATTTTAGTTTCAGCGGATAGAACCGAAGTGTACACTGGTCCCTGTACATCAAAGCGAGGGTGGAACCCGTAATTGGCAAAAAATGGAGTTGTTTTTGTTGATGAATGCTTAGAATTATTGTAAGCGAACTCTGCAAAAGGTAACAGCGTAATCCAGTCATCTTGGTGGTAATTAACGGTACATCGTAGGTACTGCTCCAGAATCTGATTTACTCGCTCGCTTTGGCCATCAGTCTGAGAATGATAGGCTGATGAAAAATTAACTTTAGTACCCAGTAACTTAAATAGTTACTTCCAGAATTTAGATGCGAATTGAGGGCCTCTATTAGAGATAATTTCTGTAGGTACACCATGTAAGTGAACCACCTCATGGAAAATAAGATTAGCTATTTGTTCAGTATTAATTGTCTTATTGCATGCATTAAAATGGGCCATTTTGGTTAACCGGTCAACCACCACAAGGATGGAGTCGAACCCAGAAGAAAAGAAAAGGTCAGTAATAAAGTCCATAGAAATGGACTGCCATTGCTGTTGCGGAATCGGTAGGGGAACTAACAATTCAGAGAGTGATGTCGTCGAGATTTCGACCTAGCACAGGTGTCACAGATTAATATATAATTTTTCACAAAAGTGCAAAGTTTGGGCCACCAGTAGTCCCTAGTGACCAACTCAGTGGTCTTAGCTATGTCATGCCTTGTACGGAGAATTTCCAATTTTTCAGGTGTTTTCGGTATGTATAAAAGCCCATCTCTGAACAGAAGACCATTCTCAAATGAAAATTTGTCGAGGTTAGAGGGCTTTTTGGGGCTGCTTTATCAGGGTGAGAAAGATGCTTAATTATTTTCTTTACTAACTGATCCGTTTTTAAGTGATCACGGATTAGTTTCATTAAAGCAGAGTCTACTGGGACCACTATCGCCACCCCCAATCGAAGTTTCTCAGGTTTAAACAAAACAGTTTGTTGTTGCATAGTTTTATATCCATCTTGGGGCTGATAGTCGGGTCTTCTAGATAACGTATCTGACATTTCTTGTTCTCTTCCAGGTCAATAGACAATTTTGAAATCGTAATCGGCCAAAAAAAGGGACTAGCGGGTTTGGCTACGGTTGAGCGCCTGGGCTGACGTATAATAAAGTAGGTTTTTATAATCACAATAATTAATGATCTTGTGCTAAGCTCCTTCCAAGTAATGTCTCCATTGTTTCAGAGCTGCAACGATTGCCAAGAGTTCCTTATCATGAACGTCATAGTTAATTTTTGAGAGTAAAAACTTTCGTGAGTAATAAGCAATAGGGTGCAAATATCCATCCTCTTGCTGTTGAGAAAGCACAGCCCCTAATGCGAAGTCAGACGCATCTGTTTCTAAAATATATTGCTGCACTGGTTTCAGTGAAGAAGTATGGGAGCAGTTGTGAACATGGTTTTTAGCAGCTCAAATGCCTGTTGGGCTGGAGCAGGCCAATGAAAAGGGGTTTTGGTCTTTCGTGTCAGGTTAGTCAGTGGAGTAACATTCTGGGAGTGGTTTTTAATAATTTGATGGTAATAATTGGCAAGGCCAAGGAACCGTTGCACTTCCTTGAGCAAACTTGGGATAGGCCAGGTCGTTATACTTTCTACCTTGTTATTATCCATTTGAACCCTCTGAGGCGAAATGATATAAACTAAGAATTCTAACATTGTTTGTCGAATTCGCACTTTTCTAGCTTTGCGTACAAACCATGATGATGTAGAAGTTGCAAAACTGATCTAACATTTTTGTCATGCTCTTCTTGATTTGTAGAATATACTAACATATTATCCAGATATATAATAACAAATTTATCAAGTAACTCTCTAAAAATATCATTCATCATGTGTTGGAAAACGGCAGGGGCGTTGGTAAGCCTAAAAGGCATGACTATATATTCGAAATGGCCGTACTGAGTACAGAACGCCGTTTTCCATTCATCTTCAGGGTGTATGCGAACCAAATTATAAGCTCCTCTGAGGTCAATTTTTGTGAACACGTGTGCTGAAGAAAGTCGGTTGAGCAATTTCGAGATGAGCGGTAAGGGTACCTATTTTTAACTGTGATTTGGTTCAACTTCCTGTAATCCACACATAGGCATAGGGACCCATCTATTTCTTAACAAAGAGAATGGGAGCTCCTGCAGGAGATCTAGAATATCGAATGAACCCTTTATCCAAATGTTCTTCTATATATTCTCGTAAGCTTCTAATTCTTTTGTAGTCAGACTGTATATAGGCCCCCAGGGTGGTTGTGATTTCGGTAAAAGATCAATAGGGCAATCATAGGGTCTATGTTCAGGTAATTTGTCCGCGTTCTTCTTGTTGAAAACATCCAGGAAGTCATAATATTTGTGGAGGAGATCTTGCTGATTACTTATTCAGGGGCTTTTAATGGCGCAGCGAGAAAGACTCATGCCAAAAAATCTTTTCACACTCTATGTTTGTACAGTCAACCGCATCCCTGCTTCCATCCTTTAAAGGTTGGTGCACGAAGTGGTGCTGAACACACAAAGGGTTAAGGAAACTAATGCTACAAGATTTCCAATCAATAGCCGTGTTGTGCACGATTAACTACGGCAAACCCAAAATGATTGAATTTTGTGGTGAAGAAATAAGATTAAATTGTAATGATTCTGTATGATTTTGAAAAATAAGGGTTAGAGGTTCCGTTTTTCTGGTAATAAGGCCGGAAGAAATTTCATGACTATTTACAACCTCCACAGATAACGGTGGGTTTAATTCTATAGTAGGTATGTGTGCATGTGTGGCCAATGGGAGTCTAAGAAGCAAGCAGAAGCCCCAGAATCTAATAAAGCTTCAGTATTGAAAACGCGACCATCAAGGAGCTGTAAGGTGACAGTGAACGAAAAAGAATCTGATGAAGCGTGAAGAGATGTTGTATCGAGGGTAATTTATCATTTTGATCCAGTTCCAACCCTCCTACTGAGACTGGAAATCCCCTTTTTCTGAACTTTCTTCATGCATAGTTATCACAGAATTGATTGTATTTTGATTATTAATTTTCTTTGGCCATGTTTTTACAATATGACCCGCCTCTCCACAATAGAAGTATAAGTTATTTGTACGATGTCTCTTTTTCTTCTCCCCAGATTGTTGTTTAAATTTTAGTGCATCAATTTGCATAGGTTCTACAGTCGAAGATGATTCCGTTTTGGGAGGTTGGGTTTGAGGTTGTGCTTGAAATCCTCTAGCACTACGCAAGCGTTACTGCCTCTGTTCAAATAAGCGATTGTCACATCGAACGGCCTTGGTGATAGCATTGTTCAAGGAAGTGGGGTCTTCCATTGTTAATAAAAGATCTTTTATGTTGTCATGAAGACCATTCCTGAATTGGTCAATGAGCACTGCCTCTTCCCACTCTAAGTCGCCAGAGACTTGCCAGAATTCTGCTGAGTAACTTGCCGCAGATTGTGAACCTTGGGTAAGTTTCCTGATCTTGTTGGCAGCAGTTCTTTTCTTTTCAGAGTCCCCAAATGTGGTCTCAAATTCTTGGACTAACTCATCAAAATTTCCAAGCAATGGGAATCTCTTTCCAATAGTAGGGCAAACCAAGCTAGTGCCGCATCCGAAAGTAAACTTCCCAAAAGCCCTACCCTGGTTCGATCTTCTAGGTAATGGGTGGGCTGCATACAAATAACAAGCTGCACTTGGTTTAGAAATCCCTAAGCTTGGCTCTAGTTCTGTCAAACTTATCTGGGAGACTAACTTTGGGCTCTCTTTGGTCTATGGCTCCTCCTTGTGCCCGAAGTTGGTCCATTTCTTGACGTAGGGCCTGGTTTTCTTGCTGAATTTGGTGAAGGGCGAGTAAAATGTCATTGAGGTCTGGCTGTTGTTGTTGATCCATTATTACTTTTCATTCAAATCTTTACTTCTAGATTTTATTATTGTTATCTTATTACTGTTATATATATATTTATATGTGATTATTTATATATATATATATATATTTTTTTTTGATATGTGATGAACGATATAACGGCTAGAAAAAGGGATTATAGGTAGGTGCGATTAGTCTGTTCAAACTGTCAAGACTTGAACTAGACAACACGTACAAGATAGATTGCGAGACAAGATAAAGTTTATTATAGTGTTGAATAGACTGAGTAATATGTCAAGGTTTGTATCTCTCTTTTATACTCAATTCTCTTTATGACTATTACTATAACAATTACTAACGTTTACCTATTTGTAATTACATATTTTATGCATTATGCCATTACTACAACAATACCAACTATGACTACATAATTACTACTACTAATGATAATTACTATTGTATGACTTCATCTTTCATGTGTCGGGGAGAGTCTCGTTCTTGGGTTCTGGACCTTGAGTCACAGGCCTTGGTCACGACCTTGAGTCACGAGTCCACGGTCACGGGCTTGGGTCACAATTCAAACTTCGATGGCTTGGAAGTTACAGGTCCGTGGATCACGGCCTGGGTCACGATTTGAGTTTCGGGGGCTTGGTTGTTGGTCGTTACAGAATGACTAAAAATTAAACATTATATTAGTGCTAATATAAATTATTTCAGTCAGTTTTAAATTAATAAGTACTTATTAATAATTCATAGTTACCTTATATCTTTTTGAATTATATGAAGAAGCTTATAAAACATCTTCATATTGTCTTCTTAGATACCCAGGAATTAAAATGCTCTGGAGACCACATAATACTATCAAACAGAAAGAAATAATATATTCTTCCAATAGCAGGTGGAAATAATAATGCATTATATGATTCAGAAATGTCTTGGATAACAGGGTAAGTTGAAGATTGTGTCAAATATATAGATGATAAATGATTCGAAAAACATTGGCATGCACTTTGAAGCTGGCTGTGCTAAGAGCCAGGAATAAATTTTATTATAAAATGGAGTGTACAGGTGTGGAAGATGATAATGAGAACTGAAACATTGATTTGGTGGGGTGAATAAAATTTCTTAAATTTTTCAGGACAAAGTTTGTAGGGTTTTGGGGTTTTGATATTTATGCCATGTTATTTGGGTAGCTTATTTGTGTTACGGCTTGAGCTGTATGCAGCTTGCGACACAGTGCTAGTATTCTGATTGGTGATCGATGCTGCCATGTAACATTGAGGCAAGTCATGTTTGGCGGATTTGAGTCGGTATCACATGATCTGTACTTGGCCACATCCACTTATTTGCGCAGGTAATACAAGCTCCTGAGGAAATAGCAAATCAGAGAGTGCAAATTTAGACTATTCCAGATCAGACTACGAAGAATTCGAACACATGTAAAAGAAAAAAACGAAAATATGCAAAAACTAATGTTTAAATCGATCTTGGTGCGATAATTAAAAATGACGGAAATGAAATTTTACTTATATTAAGCATCACTCTAACCCTATAGCCTTTAACGTTAAGGCCCTAACCCTAAATTTTTGTTTCATGCACTTAGTTTATTTGCAAGATCGGATTGCCTTTTTTGGTTTGTGTTACCTGTGCAAATAAGTAAAATGACCAATCAGCTCCTATGATAATAGTATGATCAAGCAAACGTTCATATGGTAAAATTGCCTCCCAGCACTTTTTACTAATGGCCCAAGACAGGTTTGGACTGCCATTTTTATGTTCTTGCATTTTTTGTTTTTTTCATCTTTCTGTGGCTGATCTGTGTAAACAAAATTCGTGACTCCGGTTGTTTGAAGTGCACAAGAAAGTCTTGTGGGTATATGGCTTCTTGTTTTTACAAAAATCGACATTCAGTCCCTATGATAATAGTATAATCAGGACAATTCAAAACAAGAGTTTATACGGTAAAATTGCCTTCCCAGCACTTTTTACTGTGGCTCAAGACAGCTTGACTGCGATTTTTTAAGTTCTTACATTTTTTTGTTTTTTTGTTATTGGGTTGATCCGCGTAAACAAAATTTTGCGACTCTGGCTGGTTGATGAATGCAAAAATGTCATGTGGGTACATGGCCTTGCTTTGGCAAAGATCAGTATGCACGCAGGAAAATTCAAAACTAACGTATATTTCAATTTTTGCTCTTTATTTTATTATATAATTATTTATTTTTTTTTTTATGTTAAAGTTCCCGCTTTGGGTGAGAGTTTATTTAATCAAGCCTGTGGATCAAGGGCGCCTCTTTGGGCGCACCCACAATTGAATTATATTGAATGAGAGTACAACTAGCCACACGTACAACTTTTGGTTGTCTAATTTAAGTAGTCCGCCCGAAGGTTCTACACTAGTTACCATACCTACAACCCAACTAGGGGATTGCCTATTTAAACCCTTGGTCCAACGCTTCGCATGTCAATCCTACTTGTAATCACCGGCACAGCCCTCTGATACATTAGTCAGTCGAAGACAGTCCTGGATGCTGCCTACATCCTCTTAGGACTAATTTATCCTCGCGGGTAAACTTGGTAGAGCAGTCCCTGTCCCACACAGGTATTACCTACACTTCGGTAACTTATGCACTCATTGAGGCAAGCAACTTGCAGTCAGGGGTACTTAACTGCTACTATTACCTACTTCTGCCCTTGTAAGGTTCACACCGACCCCAGTACCCACCATTACTTTCCTACCGATCCATCACCGGATACCCCAAACTTCCAAACCAGTTGGCCCGGAAGGGTTGATCTACCCAGCATTAGGTGCTACTATGGTTTTTCTTCCTCTGGTACCTAATTCCAGAACATAGGTCCTTTTCCTCCGGTACGACTCTGGCAGCCAGGTTGGTGGACCCTCTTCTCCGAAGGTCATAACGTCCAGTTCTCAAGCTCCGGTTTCTGATATTCCGGTTCTGGTAGCACCATCGAAGATCGTTGCTACCTCCTTACTCGGGACTTTCCAAATGGGTTTCCATTTTTCCAGTTCCTTGGATTTGTCTGTATCACCAGACACAACTTTGCCCGAAAGCTCCCATTCGAGATGGTAACCAAGGACTACAGGTAATATACTCAACCGATCGACAGGAAACGGTTACCTTAACACAGGTCTATTTTTTCAAAGCATCGCCAGTGGGATTTGAACCCTAGACCTGCCACTTGGGGTGACAACTTACCAACTTCCCTAAGTCGCCACACCCATTATATAATTATTTAAACGTTAGTACTAGAATAAGATATAAACATTTTTTAAAACGCTGAAAATATTATTGAAAATCACTTTTATTATAATATAACACGATTAGAATTGTCTGCAAATTCGTTTGACGACTATATTAATTGGTTCAAAGTTGATTGTTAGCCTAGTCATAAGTTAATTTTAATAGTTTGATATTATTTTGCTAATACTTTTTTTACTGATAAATTTCCAAAATCCAAAAGATACAACCTTTTTACCAATTTCCTTTATCTCCTTTTCACTCAAAATTCCTAACCTTCCTTCTTTTTTGATTAGTCTTGTTTCATTAAAAACTCGCACTTGGCACAAAGGGCTTTGCCTCTTTTTCCTCTCACTATTACTGGTACCTCAAAAGGACGAATTATTTCCAACTTTTTACTGGTACAGTTATTGGTACTCCACAAACTGATAATTTTTCTTATTTAAGAGATTAGTAGAGCAACAAACCCAAATCCTCCAAAATAACTTTGCAAATAACTAATTTCCTTAAAATCACTATTTCCCCTTTAAATTTTCTCTTTTGTGAACTTAAAAATAAGGTTTGTGGTACGTATTCAAGGCTGTAAGAAGTTGATTGATTTTCTTTTCAATTTTCAGCTTGGGTTCGGTCATTAATTTGCTTCCTAATTGTGTTCAATTTTTGGAGAACAGATAGCGGAAATTTTTAGGTCAATTATCTCTTCTCTTAATTTGTAACTAGCCTGAAAACTTATTCTATTTTGTTCTTTAATTATCATTTCCTTTATGGTTTGGAGATTGCAGGCTTTCTCAGCAGAGATTTTGTATACCCTTAAACTATAATAACTATTTAAATATATTATTCTTGTTTTTTTAAGTTCAATTTGATTTCTTCTAAAATTTGGTTGATTATTTCTGAAACTTGTTTTTTTTTGTCATTGGCTAAGTGTTTCTCTTATTTCATTCTCTAAAACTGCTTCAATCTACTGTTACTATTGTTTTTGGGTGAGCGTTATTCACCAACTGCGAATTTAGCTCTAATAGTAAGCGGGAATTCTATAAATAATGATTGTTAAACGGGTAAGCATGTGTTATACGGTAATGAAATCCTTATATTTAAATTCGGTGCTCTGTGAATTCGATCGAATTGAAGGCTATACAATCAATTTAATTACGGGGGTGATCGATATATGTGATTTAAGGGATGTAATACAAAAATAAGAATAAGGATTTTAAATGTTATCAGTAACACTTAAGGGTGGGATAAGAGATAGTAATTAAAGAAAACGGTGGATAAAATTATTAATAGCGATGACAGATAAATAAAATAAATAATGTATTAATTCGTAATAATCTTTTAACACAATTTAACTTATTGAGAAATCGATTCTTAAACTTTAATTAAACTTATTTAAAGACATCAAAGTCTAAGGAAACTTTTTTAATGCAAAATGAAGGTCCTTAAATACATTTCAATTTACTATAAACTACTGCGCACCAAATGGTTCGCGATTCTTTGTAGCTTAGAGCTTTGAAGCATTTGTGCTTCTGGACCACGAGCATTAATACTCCAAAAATAATTAAAGCCTCTCTACGTCATCTGTACAAGCCAGAATGACCGTAACTTATGGAAAGAGATTAACAGTTACTGGTTTAGCCAACAGCTTAGTCCCCGTGTCCTCACATGTCATTTAAATAAGACAATAAACAAATAAATAATAAAATATTGTAGTAAAATAAATAAATAAATAAATAAAATAAAAATAAAAGTTTCTATCTAAGCCCTAATTTAAGTCACAAAACCCGTGACACTACCCTGAATTTGCTTTTGAGTTTTTTTCAAGAACTTGCTGAAAATTAGCAACATTAATTTGGGTAAATATCTGGGTTTGGCGAGTGATTTTTTAATCATTCGGGAGGGATTATTAAGTTTGTTTAATATTTTTAATAAAGAAGTTTTTATTTTAAAATATTGTTTTTTGTTCTACAATTCATTTTCTTCTCTATTTAATATTTTTAGCAAATTTGGCAGTTGACTTTTAATCTTTTGGTTATGGGGAGCTTTTTCATTTTCAGCAATAAAATGATCAATTTTCTTAAATTATACTCAATAGCTCAAACTTTTCCATGAACTTGGTCGTGTGGACTACTAATAATTCTTCATTTTAGATTTTTAACTAAAAACTTTTAAAAATCATGGCCGTTTCCCGCTTGGAAAACTACACTATAAGAAAAGTGGTACAGGTTGTGGTATGAGTTGGTGTCTGGAATGCTTGAAATGGCACGGATATTGTGGCATGCACAGGAACATTTTACGGAATGGCACGATAAAAATGGCACAGACACGGCAAAGGGTGGTATGTAATATCATGTCATATGAAATGGCACATTCAGATGACACGTATGTGTACATTATACATGTGTTGGCTCGTTTCGTGGAGAGCGAAAGATCAGTAAAGGATTTTTTTAAAAAAAAGATTGATATATCTGATTTCACTGATGAAGCTTCCCTGTGCGTCTTCTTCATATGCAGTTAGCTTGTTCATCTTATATTTGATTACTTTAGTAAATTTATGGTTTAATAGTTAATCCACATCATTATCGCAATGGCACGTGAATTTACGTTCTTTACTCGTGCCAAATCTCGTGCTGATTCGACTAGTAAACTGCTGCAAAACCCGGCCATTTACGGTCCAATTGGCTGTACCAATTCAGACCATACCCATACAAATCCGGATCCTGACCTGTGCCTATCCGACGCAACTCGTGCTGATCCGGTCCAATTTTCTTACAGGGCAGCAAGTTTTAGATGTTTGATTTGTGTCAGTGTTACACCAGTATTTATTTTTCGCGTGTGCTGTCCAATCAAATTGCTATATTTCAAAAATTATATAATTTGATTGGATCCGCATATGTGGAAAAATAAATACTGGTTACTACAATTCCAATTTGTTTTTTTTTAACTAAAGAATATTTCTTTTTAACCCATTTCTTTTTTCATCTATTTCTTTTTTTACTAAACAAATTTTTTTCTTTTTTAATTACCTCAAAGTTAACACATTTCTTTTTTCATTTATTTCTTTTTTTACTAAACAAATATTTTTCTTTTTTAATTACCTCAAAGTTAATTTTGAAGATAAAATTTTCAACACTATGTCCTCTCATTCTAAAATCAATGTCCAAAAAGATTTAAACTCTCGCGTGAAAACCCCTGGGTTGACTTTTAAATTTAACTTGAATACATCTTCTGATGACCAATGTCCAACATTGCTTCCCGCTTTTCAGAAAAATACTTCACCGGATCACAGCATTAATATCGGATATTCACCACCTATTATCTTTCATCCGAATCTTTTTCAAATGCTTTTCGTCCTGCTGTTTTCTAATTCAGTTGATTTATATATGTTGACTAATAAGTCAACAATTCGAAAAACCGGGCTAAGCAGCATCCACTTATTTGCACGGGTAATACAAACACCTGGAGAGGAAATAGCCATGCAAATTTTGACTATCCCGGATTAGCCCGACGAAGAGTCCAAACACGCGTAAAAGAAGAAAAAACGAAAATATGCAAAAACAAATGTTTAAATCGATCTTGGTGCACTAATTAAAAATGACAGGAATGAAACTTTACTTACAGTAAGCATCATTCTAACCCTATAGACTCTAATGTTAAAGCATTAACCCTAAATTTTTATCTCACGCACTTAGTTTTTTAACGTAGAATACAGTTTGTTTGCATAGTTTTGTTCTAATTCGGTACTTCTGTACTTTTCTTGCATGATGTGTTTTCCATATTTGGTTTTTTCCTTTTTTTTTGGATTTTTGTTTTTTTATATTATTTTTATTTAATTAAATTAAAATAAATAAAATTTTTCCTTAGTTACCGTGAAATACTTGATCAAAGATCAACCTGTCTTTGCCTTGTATACTCTCCTTTAGAAAACAGATCATGCCAAATTAGCCTAAAAAATTCTTTACGTTTTTATATACTTTATACATTACTGTATACTCTTTATTTAAATTTACTATTCGAATTCGTAAACCATTACTAGAGTACTGCCTACCCACCCACCTTGCAACTTAAGTTTTTATTTATACTGTACTTTTTTTGATGAAATTTTCTTGTCACACATTCTAATAGGTCTCGATTTCAGATTAGCAGATCCGCGCTGATTTTTTTTAAAAAGATCGATTCCCGAACATGGCGACAGTGTATTTAAAACTTCACTGACACGAATGGCTTATGTCTATTTTATGATATAAAAATTATATGTTTTATCTACTTTATCCGTATTAACGTTAATCTTTATATTAACTGTATTTAAGCCTCAAATACTATTTTTATTTGTTAAAAAAAATAAAGATTAAAATTTTTTACTTATTTATTAATACCTTATAATTTATTAATACCTTATAATAAAACCGTAACAAGCAATCTAATACAGTATATAGTCTTTTTTAAAATTGTTTAAGTTAGAAATTTTGATCGAAATTTAAATATTAACTAATTGACCGTTGGCTGTTTGCCAACCAATTGCTAAAAAAATTGGGCGCAAAAAATTGCCAACACTGACCAAATGTACTGAGCAACATGGGTGGCACTTCGTGCCACCCATTGTACTAACGATTCATATAGAATACGGATTGAATAATTGAATCCAGATTCGTCCAGATTCAAGTTATATACAAGGATTCGATTTGAATGGCCTTTAATTAAAGAAAATAGGATCGAGGTGCTACTTTTGTTAACTCTCGTAAATGATTAATACTGCAGCATAAGTGAAGCTACTATAATTTAAACTTATTAAACCTAAGAATAGTTTTTGTCTTATTATAAATCTTCATCATGACAACTAATTCACAGACCACATCAAACATTTTAATGTTATATTTTAGAATTTAATTTATTATTTTACGGTTTCTATAAACTCGTGGGTACAAGAAATAGAAGTTACTGGCTAGTTTATTTACAAAATCAGAATTTGTACTACCCGCGCAAATAAGTAAAATGCTGATTGCTGTGTATGCCAACCTTTGAGGATAAAAACAATATATACCATTATCTCTTTATACCATTAGTTTTTTATATACTCTTAACTTCATATGCATATTTAATATATAGAACGACCGTTGAAGTTAATCAGAAATTTGATGGCACATTTGTTCCAATTTTTCCATTTCAATCAGCCGTAAGGTTTAAAATTTATTTAACTCAAAAGTACGAAATAGAAAAGTATTTGAAGAAGGTGTTGAACTTCTTGGTGAATTATTAGTCAATCTTCCAGATATAGATCTTGGTCTTGATAGAAAGGTCGGATTTTCTCTTTGCTTTGGTGAAGAAGAAATTAAGGCTTCCGCAGTAAATTTGCTCAAAGGACAGAATATCATACTGCCTTTAATTTAGATGCAGAATATTAGTTTTTGTGAAATCATATACTTTATTATATTACGAGTTTGCCTTATAAGAAAAGTG
The DNA here is from genome assembly GCA_003550325.1 of Gigaspora rosea. NCBI lineage: Eukaryota > Fungi > Glomeromycota > Glomeromycetes > Diversisporales > Gigasporaceae > Gigaspora > Gigaspora rosea. Next base: position 136,250 of record QKWP01001271.1, on the reverse strand, counting down.
GTCCGTGTTGTATTACGGGTTGACGTCGGAAATGCTCTAAATGGCACGGACATTATGACAAAGAGTGACACATAATATCCCTTCATATTAATGGCACGTTCAGATGACATGTTATACGTGTGTTGACTCGTTTCATGGAGAGCAAAAGATCAGTAAATGGTGTTTTTTTTTAAAAAAAGCGCAATATCTCATGATTTCACTGATGAAGCTTCCCTGTGTGTCTTAACAAAAAAAATTCCTTATAAAATTTTACTTCGTATGCAGTTAGCTTGTTCATCTTATATTGATTACTTATGTAAATTTATGTTTTAATAGTTAATCCATATCGTTATCGCGGTGGCACGTGAATTTACATTCATTACCCATGTCAAATCCCGTGCCGATTCGACTAGTAAACTGCTGCGAAACCTGAGCCATTTACGGTCCAATTGGCACGCGCATATGGTTACATCTTGACCTGTGCCACAAGGACCCGTGCTATCGGTCCAATTTTCTTATAGGGTTGCTTTATAGATTTTGTAATTAGTTTTTTCGAAACATAAAAGCAGTATTCAAGAATATTTTGAACTTTAATAATTATTAAAATTTCCTTTATTCTGTATAACTTGTTATTAAATTTTGAAATAAATGACTGATATTGTCACCAGTATAGCAGCAAATAAACCATTTGTAGCATTAATATTGGAAACTATCAAAAACAAATTTAAAATGAGAAAATGTAGAGAGAAATATTTTAAGAAAATTTCAAAAAGTCTTTATAGTAAATGAGCTGGATTGTGTAGTATTATTACTAACTAATTCTTCTTATGACTTTTTGACACTCATTTCGTGAAATAATGCGACCATCAGCGTGCATAACTAAATTCCAACATAAAAATAGTATTTGAAATAAATATTTTAGCATATTATTATAATTATAATAGTACAATAAAAAAAAAAAAGCTAGTCTAGTGATTTTGTTTAACATTCTGACTCAATTGTCCACGGATGCCTACAATCAATATAAAATAAATTTGTTCAGACAGTATTAATTTAATAATATTCTACAGTACTAATAAATTGAAAATTTAACAAGCCTACTTAATGATGAGGTAAAGAATATTGAGGTTAGTGGAATAAAAAATGCTATTCTTTGATAAAAAATAATAATTAATTATAAACACGTCTGACCTATTAATAACTTGGGTGACGCGCAGGTCATCCGGTTGTTAGAATGTCTTCCGAGTAACCTGCTGATCTGGTGTAATTCAAACCATATCTAGTACAAATATTTACAGCAAGTTTGTCACCAAATTTATAGCCATAAAAAGACTTTCGTTCGCCTGACATTTCTTACACGATATTTCAAAGTAATAAATTTCAACAGTTTGTTTAAACTCCTTCTGAAGTAACAACAAGGCATAATTTCATAAATAGAATATTTTCAACTTTTTCTTTATACTGTATGTCTCAGATCCAATATGTAAACTACATACTTTTACTTATGTCATCATTTTGAAATATTTATATCATGAAAGTTTGCAAGATACAGTATATCCTGCAGTATAAATCTTTTTGAAATTCTTGAATAATTCAATTATTAGTATCTGAAACAACATCATGTATTCATTTGGTTTGTGTTTTGGGATAATCCATATATTTTAAGCATATTGACATGCTAATTTGCATTTCATATTTTTAAATTTAACATTATAAAATGAATTAGTATTATTATATCTTCAACAAATTAGCTAATAAATGATCAATCATTAGACTTACTTTTTTTTTTAAAAAAAAAACTCATGATAATAATCAAAATATACAGAAAGAAGTTGCGCCTAAATTACTTTATGGATCAAAATTCTATAATAAAGGATTTATAAAGAGGTATTTTTTATTTTTTGATCATGCATAAATTTAAACAGGCTTATGCCTTTGAGATTTTAATCGTTTTTAATATTGAAGTTAAAGTATATTGCGATATTAGAATTAAAAATCTTCATTTTTAAAATGCTATGGAATAAATAATGATGACACTTCTGAGGACTCTATCCTTGTTTTGAAGTATGTTGAAATGAGTTTTTTGTATCAAGATCTTCACTCTACAGCACAAATTAATTGAGAAAAAAATTTAACTAAATTGCATTGTATTAACTCAAATACACGTGTAATTAATTTAATCTCACAGGTTTATTCACCGAGATTTATATAGTTGTAATATTTTATTAGATAGTTTACTAATACTAATATGGCAGAATTTGACTTTAATATCAAAAACATATCGCTAAAGACTGAAAAACATGGAATTTAGGGAATTTTGCCTTATATAGTTACAGAAATTTGAAGGATGCTAATATTCAGCAGCATCAGATTTATTCGTTTGGAATAATTATGTTGAAATTTTATATGGAAAACCAATAACTTACAATAAAGAATTTGGACCACAACTTCAAATACAAATAAATAATGTTTTTCGACCAACTTTCCTTGAAGATGGTCCACAATGTTAAATCAATTTGATAAAAGAACGTAGTGATAAAAATACAAAAGACTGTCCAACTATCGATCAGCAATAGAAATCTGCGAAACATTTACTAAATGGCAAAGAAACATAAATTTTATTAAGTTGGAAACAAATTAAAACCTACCAAAAGTTCAAGTATACAATATATCTGAAACGCTCTATGAAAGTTTATTTATTATATTACATATTTTATCAAGTCATGAATTTTATTTTATATATATATTATTTTTATGCTATTGCTTAAAATTATGCAACTATCATTTTTTTATAGATTGAATTAAAAGAGTTAAATATTAAAGAATGCAAATATGTAGTAAGCTACATTGGGACATAAGCATAATAATATTTTATAGATACTGTAGAATTAAAAGAGTTAAATATTAAAGAATGGCAAATACTGTATGTAGTAACCACATTGGGACATAAGCACAGTAATTTTGGTATAAATAACTCTTTACAACCGTACAGGTTTTTAGTACTAGTCTACCTATATATAAAACATAATAAATTTGACCATTGAGCACAAACGCACTTTTGTAAAAAAAAAAAAAAAAAAAAAAAAAAAAAAAACTAAGAATTTACAAGCCACAGAAATCATAAATGGCTTTAATAGAGGATAAATTGTCACGCTTTTCTTGTACAGAAACTACGTTTAATAATCAGAGCCACGCCACGTCTAAAGTTCTGACAAGGCATATGGTTATTAATGGGACAATAGGGCAAGATATTTAAAGTATGAGTAATTTTTAATTGGTAACAGATCACTAATCACAAGTGCTACATATTATATCCATTTTGCAAAAATGGACGCCGAAATCGCATTCTTAATTATCAATATAAAGAAACTAAACTTGATGAACAAAAACTTTTCGAACTGTCTAATTACCATATTGTAAATCCCGATTCGTTTAGTCCGAAGCGTAGCGAGGACGTTTTTACTTCTCCATTTCATGCAATGTCTGATAAAGACATCCAATCAAGCTTTTAGATTAGATAACACAACATCTCTCTGCATATCATAAAAAAAACCAAAAATATTGCGGTCAGATTTGTTACACATATTAAAAAATTATAGTATACAGTGTACAGTGAATATATGATTGCTTCAGACATCTATCAGCCCCTGATAACCTAGTATACATTAATTTATAATAAGAAGCAGTATAGTCTCGTTTTAATCACTTTAATTTCGGGAAGCATTGGATATTAATACCAAAAGACACTCCAGAATGAATGAAAATAAAATTTATGACGGAATGATTAAATACATTTAGGTTATTTTCGATCGTAAAAAGATATTATATTGCAAATATTCGATCAAACTCAATCACGTCTACTCAAGTTATATTTTATATTTTAGCATGAAGCGATATATTTTAAGAAATTTAGAATTTATTTTTTTCTACTAGAAATCTCCCCATTGTAATGTTATATAAGTTGAATAAAAACCATAAATATCTTTAAAATAATTAAGTGACTTCGTATGAACTAACTATTCTTCTTGGTGACGAATGATGAAGAATACGTATTGACAAATGACGAAACCATTTTGTCAGACAACTTCAAGTTGACGAAATGACGAATGACTAAACTGATGACGAATGACGAAACTCGTGACGAATGACGAAACGCATGAAACATCAATAATTTCATAAGTAATCTATAGCATTTGTGTAATTAATGTATCGTCAGACGAAACCATTGACTAAACCATTTCGTCAATTTGAAATAGTTTCGTCACCCATCTTTAATTCTGACATCTAATTACATTTTATAGTGTATAATCCGGAGTGGAAGAATTAATAGAGAAGTAATAAACCAAAATTTGAGTGCGGTTTATATTCATTAATATGTTTAGATATCAAAATTTTTTTAGCTAACTATTATTTCTACTTAGAATTTATTAAAATTAAAGTGTCCAGAGGTCATATGATGTCATTCCTCAAAAAGTTTCGTGAATAAGGAAGGGATAGGTTTACGTATTAACCAGTGGCAAAACGTCACAGCATTTTTTAAATCAAATTTCGCTTATACAAAATTCTAATCATCGAATTTAAAAAGATAACAACGGAAGTGTTGGAATGGCTGTAAATTTTTTCGGCCAAAAATAAAATAATTCATAGCAAAAATGAAAAAATATTTACTGATTTATTCTGAAAACACGCATAATTGAGCCAAAATCAGTTCAAAATTTTCGACTTTCTGTTATCATATCCGTAGGAACAATGATCGCTATATTTATAATTCTCAGTATTATGTATAAAATATATGACGAACAGTCTAGTATTAGAACGACCTTTATCGCAACTGATAGTCTGAAATACCAAATAAGGTTTGTTTTGATAAATAACTACTCAAAATTAAATTTTCATTAAGCTTCTTTTAGTATGCTAATACACTATCAAAGATACACAAAATTAGATATTAATGTACATTGAATGTATTTCATTAAAAATAAAAAAAGCATTTTAGTAAATCCCAACGCGAAAAACGATTGATTACAAAAAAAAAAAAGCATTTTATTAAACATTATATAACGTGAAAACAATCTATCATCTAAATATAAACTCTAATAATTTGGTATGCCACGTGCTTAATAAACGATTAGAATACAGCATTGCTAACCTTGACTCGATTCAATAATATAATTTTCAGGTTTAAGTCTGATATAATGAACCAAATATCACTTACAAGCTTAAACTTAACAACGCCAATAACCTTATAGGACTATATGCCGTCTATATCGGATAAACATTATATAATTATTTAATTTTAAGACTCATATTCATGAAGCTATACTTCTATTAAATTTTTATTCAATCTTTTATATTAGAAGTCATATAAATTGCTCCTCTTTGCATCGCAAATTAAAATTCGAGCATGATCCTTTTTAGCTAAAAACTTTTTATTGGAAATTAATCCTGATTTTTATAAAATAAGAAAATGTATATTAATAGAATATGAGATGTGCTATCTAATATCAGAACAATTACAGTAAGAATTATAGATACAAAAAAGTGTTTTGGAAAAACAAATATAAGCTCTAGTAATAAATAGCAATCTTCTAATTTTTAATATAAAATTTCTTAGCCATTTTATTGGTTAATATGTAGATTACACAACCAGAAAATTTATAATAATAAAAAATTAGCAATGCTTTTTTTTAACTTTTCATTTACAAAATACAAAATATTCTATTACAAATAAAAAAAAATTAACACTTTTTTAATATTAATAGCTTTAAATAAAATCAACTATAGGTATAAAACCAGACTTTTAATTTTAATCATAAGGATCATCTTATTCTAGCTAATTTTATAAAAAGTAAATAATTTCAACAGCTTAAAATATCTAAATAAGCCATATATTTAATAGATTAGATTCGATAAAATTTATGTAGCTTTATCGTTCGCTATAGAAATCAGAAATCAAACTATTTATGGATTAAAAAAACATTTCTTATATGTTAATAAATTAAAATTATCAAATACACACATTAAATATCGTTATCACATTCATCAGAAATTGAAAAATCGAGAGATGCAGAATCTAAAAAATTAAATTGTAAAAATTTTAACGAGTTACATATGAAGTATGCTATAATAAGTGAATTATTTACCACAATGATTTGACACTTCTAAAGGTGGAATAAATGAAGAATTAATTGGCTCAGAAAGGTTTTTAAAGTTGAGTAGTTTGCTTGTAAGTTTATCCTTATAACAAATCGGTAACGGAGTTATTAATGTTGGAACAATTGCTTCCGCTGATTGAAATTCTTTTAATGATACCGTTTCATAATTTTGTTCTAATATCCTATACCACCTTAACAATTTCTGACAAATATAAAATGCAGATGGCCTATTAGAAGGATTAGCATCCATACATTGATTGGCTAATTGAATATAGCATTTAGGTGTGCCTTTAGCAAATTCTGGACGTAATCCGTTACATATTTGAATAGCCAACGCTCCATCTTACTCAATGTCGTAATGAGGTGGCCTCCCTGTAGACATTTCTGTCATAATAATACCAAAACTATAGATGTCTGCTGCAATCGTATATGTTCGTTTGTTTAACACTTCAAGTGCAAAATAAGGTAAAACACCGTAAATACTGTTTTCAAATTCATCTTTTTTTCTAGATAGACTAGATCTGCAATGTAAGATATTAGTTCTCCATTAAAATATTGATGTTGTAATATATTACCACTTGAAAATCCCCATGAACATATTCCGCTTCGTGTACTTTTATTAAATTTCTTGATATATCAACAAGTTGCTTTAACTTACTTTTCCAATCAAGTTCCATGAAATTTAATGATAGAAACTTATGAAGACTTCCTCTATTTGCATATTGAAATACCATTAAATATTCGTTACTGGTTGTATTTTTAGTTAACCCATACACTTCAAGGTGACTACCCATTAATCTAAATTCTGTATAATTTTTAAACTTGTGAAATAAATAAAATTTATGATGTTAATAATTAAGCTATATTATGCCATAAATAAATCATTTAAACTTACTTCTTTTAAAAAATTTTTCTGCGAACCAGGTAATGCTTTGAGTGCAACTATGCATAACGGCATACGTGACTTTGTGTATTCGCTTGAAACTACCCTTTTACCATCTAACCACATTGCTGAAAACACTGATCCAAACCCACCTTTACCGATCTTTTGAATGTTATATAATCTATCAAAAGAAATCCATTCGATTACATCTTCATAGTTTATGGCTTTAAGCTGAAATTCTTTAATGCAATCATCGACATCCTTATTTTCGCTTGTCCATCCTTGTGTTGCTTTTTGAGGGTCACATGCTTGACACCAAGCCGGTGATTTGTTATATCGGTTACAATTTGCACATTTTCCTCTATATTGTCTTTTAGATCCAAATTTTTCATCACACACAAGCATATATTCATTTGTTGTTGTGTCATGAGTTAGGCCATATATTTTAAGTTCACTATCATTTAACTGTATATGGTCTATAAACTTTTATAAATGTCGTATATAAATTAAATAAAACTATATACAGTAGTTGTAAAACATTAATAATTAAAATATTTTAACTTACTACTTTAAGCTCCACTTTATATTTTGGTATACGAGACTGAGCATATCCAACTATATCAAAATTTGCAAGACGTATTCCATCTAACCAGGTTGCTAGAAGTCTATCATCAATCATTTGAATATTAACTAATCTATTAAAAGGAATCCATTCGATTACTTTCTCATATTCTGTAGCTTTAAGTTGAAGTTCTTTAATCTTATCATCGATATCCTTATTTCCACTTGTCCATCCTTGTATTATTTTCTGAGGGTCACATGTCTGACACCATACTTGCGATCAGTGAAAAAGATTTGAAATTTTCTTTTGTTCTTTGGGAACATAAAATATTAAATTTATGTTCCCAAAAAATTTTTAATGTTCCTATAACTAAATCTCTCTCTCTCTCTCTCTCTCTCTCTC
>QKWP01001271.1:109033-128130 GCA_003550325.1 Gigaspora rosea | reverse complement strand
TCTCTCTCTCTCTCTCTCTCTCTCTCTCTCTCTCTCTCTCTCTCTCATGCAAAAAAACTATCTCTATAAGGAACACAAATTATAACTTTTATGTTCCCACTTTGTTCCTAATAGGGAACATAAATTCCAAATTTAATGTTCCTGGGAACACTGGGAACATCAAATCTTTAACACTGCTTGCGATGTGTTATATCGATTGCAATTTGCACATACTCCATATTCAATTTTTCTTTTAGATGCGAATTCATCAAATACAAACATATATTCATTTGTAGTTGTATCTTGAGTTAGTCCATATACTTTAAGATCCCTTGACTGTATATAATTTACGAACTTTTTAAATAAATATAAATACATAAATATGAGTTATAATAAATTAATATGTAGTAGAATATTAAATTAATATTTCAAACATTTATCATACTTCTTTCAACATTTCTAATATATTTTGTGATTGTGATCTAATTAATGCTTTAAGTTCCACCTTATGTGATGATTTACGTGATTGCGTATATTCATTATCGACAACTTTTATATATCGTATTCCATCTAACCAGGTTGCTAGAAGCCTATCATCAATCATTTGAATATCAACTAATCTATTAAAAGGAATCCATTCGATTACTTTCTCATATTCTGTAGCTTTAAGTTGAAGTTCTTTAATCCTATCATCGATATCCTTATTTCCACTTGTCCATCCTTGCATTATTTTCTGAGGGTCACATGTCTGACACCATACTTGCGATGTGTTATATCGATTGCAATTTGCACATACTCCATATTTAAAATATCTTTTAGAATAATATTCATCAAATACCAGCATATATTCATTTGTAGCTGTGTTCTGAGTTAATCCATATACTTTAAGATCCCTTGACTGTACATAATCTATAAACTTATTAAACATTTATAAATAGAGCATCCGATTCGTATTCGTTATTCGAATAATATTCATATTCGACGAATATTCGAATAAATTTTTTTAAAAAAATTATTCGATGAATAATGTAGTGATTGTACCCGGGTAGAATTTGCAATTGTGTGAAATAGTAATTTATCCGGATATCCGGGTAATTTTAACCGGTGTAGAGGTTTTCCCAACGGGTACAATCTCTAGAATAATGTGAATATTCGAATATCTATAATTATGTATTCGAATTAGAATAACTATAATTATTCGAATTATAAATATTCAAATAACTATAATTGTAGTTATTCGAATATTCATAATGATCAAACAATTACATAATAGTTCCTGTCACTATTCGAATAATTAAAGTTGACAACTAAGTTAATGCATGACACTTTGTGGTGAATCCTAATGCCAACAAGAAAATTAGGTATACACAACTCCTAGAATAACATTACTGAAACATATATTTCACTATGATTGCTGCCAAGAGAAAACCTGTATTGATCGGCTTTCAATTATTTTATATCCCAGGTACAATTGAAAAGCCTGTCAACGAAGTGACAGGGCGATCATTATTGCGAGATCAGATGACTTTGTTCCGGATTTGTCATGCATCATTTTATGTTGTTCTTTATGATATGAATCTTGTAATGAGTATTAGTAAATCGGTAATAGGAGTAAGGGATGATGATGCAATTTGCATCGATGATTCAGGAGAATGAAAGTTTCTTAGGTAATATAGGATATTTAGGACCATTTTTCTTGGTAAAAGAAAGTTATCCTTGTGAAGGCTGGCTCTATCTATAATTATTCAAATAATATATTCGAATAATTATAGTTTATTCGAATAATTATAATTATTCGAAAAAATTATTGTTATTCGAATAATTGTAGTTATTCGAATTATTCGTGAATATTAGTCATTCGGCGAATATTCGAATAGCTATTTGCTGATCTAAATTATTCGAATGCTATTCTATTCGAATAAAGAATCTGTAAGCTCTATTTATAAATGTATAAATATGAGTTATAATAAATTAATACGCAATAGTATTTACATTAATATTTTAAATATTTATCTTACTTCTTTTAACATTTCTAATAAATTTTGCGATCTAGTTAATGCTTTAAGTTCCACTTTATATGAAGATTTACGTGATCGTGTATTTTCATCTTTTATATAACGTATTCCATCTAACCAGGTTACTAAAAATTTATCACCAATCTTTTTAACATGATCAAATTTATTAAAAGGAATCCATTCTAATAAATCATCGTATTTTGTGACTTTAAGTTGAAATTCTTTAATTGATGATCCAGATAAGATCGGCAGTATTACTATATTGGGACAATAGTAAATTTTGGGGATAAGTACAATATAAATTTTTATTATATGCTTGAATCTGGGCGTCGTACAATGAAAAGTATTTTTTTTATTAAGTTAATAACTAAAGTCAAATAATTGAAAGTTGTAGAGCTTACTGGGAAGCATCTAATGGTATTATATTATCCAAATTTGCCTAGTGGAGACTGAGATATCACTAAAAAACGATTGGCTGACTATATAAATTTTTATAGAAATTTTATATAGTCAGTCAATCATTTTTTAGTAATAATTTAGCCTCCACCAGGCCAATTTAAATAATATAATCGCATTATATGCGTCTCAGTGAGCTCTACAACTTTCAATTATTTGACTTTGGCTATTAACTTAATAAAAAAAATAGTTTTCATTGTACGATTCTCAGATTCCAGTATATAGTAAATTTCATAGGAGTTTGCCCCAAATTCTAATATAGAAATTCTGCAGATCATATCCGGATTAGTAATTAATACAATTATCGATTTCTTTATTTCCACTTGTCCATCCTTGTGTTGTCTCCTGAGGGTCACACGTCTGGCACCAAGCTTCGGAAGTATTGCATCGTTTGCAATTTTCACATACTCCATATTTAATAATTCTTTCCGAATAATATTCATCAAATACCAGCATATATTCATTTGTAGCTGTGTTCTGAGTTAATCCATATACTTTAAGATCCCTTGACCATACATAATCCTTAAACTTATTAAATATTTATAACATATAAATATGAGTTATAATAAATTAATACGTAGTAGTATATTACATTAATATTTAATATTTATCTTACTTCTTTTAACATTTCTAATAAATTTGCGATATAGTTAATGCCTTAAGTTCCACTGAATGTGAAGATCTACGTGATCTATAATTGTAACTGGCATGTCTTATTCCATCTAACCAGGTTGCCAAAAATTTATCACCAATATTTTTAATATTATCTAATTTATTAAATGGAATCCATTCTAATACATCATCGTATTTTGTGGCTTTAAGTTGAAAATCTTTAATACAATTATCGATATCTTTATTTCCACTTGTCCATCCTTGTGTTGTCTCCTGAGGGTCACACGTCTGGCACCAAGCTTCGGAAAACATTGTATCGTTTGCAATTTTCACATAGCCCATATTTATAATTTCTTTCAGATTCATTGAATACTAATATGTATTCATTTGTAGTCGTGTCCTGAGTTAATCCATATACTTTAAGATCCTTTGACTGTACATAATTTATAAACTTATTAAATTTTTATAAATTTATAAATATGAGTTATAATCAATTAATATGTAGTAGTATATTACAATAATTTTTGAATATTTATCTTACTTCTTTTAACACATCTATTAAATGTTGTGATTTAGTTAATGTTTTAAGTTCGATTTTATGTGATGATGTACGTGACTGTATATATTTATCATCGTCATCTTCTATAAATCGTATTCCATCTATAGACTTATTAATATTTATAAGAAATAAATGTGTATGAAATAAGGATAAATATATAACGATATGGGCTGCCGTCAATAGAAATAAGGTAGGTCGACATTTTTTAAAAAAAATTAATACTTTAACTTTCACAGCTCATTTCTCAAAGAATTTTAAAGCAAACTTTATGATTTAATATTCAAAAGAAGCTTGGATTGTAGGCTTATTTTGACTATTAAAAATTAAGATGTCCTCAAAATCCATCGAGATTTAAGCTGTGAAATGAGTGTATTGATTTTTTTAAAATGTCAATTGTCTTACTTCTATTGACGACAGCCTATATAGTACGGCAATAATTTAAATAATATTTATCTTACTTCTTTTAACATATCGGATAAATATGGCGATCTAGTTAATGGTTTAAGTTCCACTTTATATGATGGTATACGTGATTGTACCCACTTGTTATATTTATCAAGATTCACCCAACGTATTCCATCAAGCCATGTTGCTGAATATCTATCTCCAATATGTCGAATATTATCCAACTTATTCAAAGGAATCCATTCGATTACATTTTCGGAATTTTTAGCTTTAAGTTGAAATTCTTTAATACAATCATCGACATCCATATTTCCACTTGTCCATCCTTGGGTTGTTTTCTGAGGATCACATGTCTGACACCAAGCTATGGAAGTATTATATCGGTCGCAGTTTGCACATTCTCCATTAATTAGGAATCTTTCTGAAGTAAACTCATCAGTCATAATTTAGTATTGAAAGGATTAAAAGCACAAGGAATGTGAAATCTGTAAAATTAATTGGATGCTATTTTTCAATACTGTGCGTACGTATGTGTACGTGATATGTATGCATTTGTGCATATTTACCCTAAAGCAGTGGTCGGCTAAAGCGAAACGAGGTTTAGGATTACCTTTTTGATGAATTTAATTTATGCAGTACGCAGACCATATACTGAATTAACTCCGCTTTAAGCGGCAGTCTTTGTGTACAATGTTTATGAAGTTTAGCTGAAAGTTCAAGCAATTGTATGTAGTTTAGGTTTAATAAAAAAAAGTCAGATACAGCGTTATTATAGAAACTTTTTTCTAGTAAACAAGAGCTGGTTTCTCGGAGGACAAATATACAATAAAATTTATCACTTTTATATACATAAATGGACTGTTTAATTTATTTCCTCTTTATCCTAAGTTCCCTTCTGAATAAATTTTTCCTACCATTTAAATTAACCTTTTTGGGCACTTGCCAACCTTCACGTAATTTTATTCCCCAACTCCATAATTCGGTATAACTTTTTCCCAACAAAGCAATTTCGGGTTCTGTTCATTTAACCGATAATCTATTTACCGGCAACTTAGTTCACCCAGGGACGGTGAGTACTTCCAGTACCAAATTGGAATATTTATTATACTACTATCAATATTCCATATCACCAAAAAAACCAAAGTTCAATTTTCAGAATAATTTTCAGTTTCCGAAGAATATAACGTAATATAAATAGCGAGATATGATTGACTCAATTTATCATTTATTCGACAGTTTATTTTACCGAAAGTCATTTCATTGACAAGGTAATTCCGGTAGGGTCAGGTGAGAATTAGAGTTAAGGTTAGTGCAATTTTTAAAAAAACTTGTGGTGAAATGACTGTCAGTGAAAAAATTTGTCCGTGAAACAAGATGTCGGTGAATTGACTAACTGTGAATGACATCGATCCATTAGTAAAGTAGATTTTCAGTGAAGTGGTATTTCGGAAAATTTAATTTCGGGAAATCCGCCCGTAACCGAAATATACATGGGTTCTACAATATTATGCTAATCAAATGATGAAATTTATTTTTGACAGTCAAAATCATAATTTAGTATGCGAAAAGGATTTTGACTGTCATAGTTTTATTAATATTTCAGCATGCCGAAAATATTTAAGCATGTCAAAAAAATTTGAGTCTGTTATGTAAAGTATCTATGTTACCTTACTTCTTACGAAAATCTCGGAGATTTGCTCTAAATTTTCACAGGACTTGCTCATCTTTTATGTTCGTTCAATTCCTTTTCTGTCCATAATAATTTTCGACAGTTTATAATATTTTTGACAGTCCATAATATTTTAGACGGGTACCGGTAAATAATTTTATCATACACTATTTTGGAGAATATTGGCAAAAATTTTCCCGAATTGCTAGCGTAAGTCATCCATAATTTTCGACACCTATGTATACAGCAGAAAGAACTTTTTGGTATTTTGACGCTTTTTGCCTAGAACATTCAACTTTAACATCCGCTTGTATTACTGTAGAACTATCCCATTATCGCAAGGACAAAAAACGGACCTATGACTAAAATAGGATATAACTGATGATAGAATATGATGCTATATAAATATATAATCTTTTAATCGTTTAGTGTATACTATATGTTTCAAAGTTACTATGTTATATATTGCACAAAGTTGTTATTAGAATTGTTATTGTTTTTACTTTTTCGTGGATGAAAATCTAGAACTTCTTGCTTCAAAAGTCTTCTTTTATGTCAACGACCAGTTGGTTAATAATTATTTTGAACTGTTCTCTTTAGTACTTTTTGCTGTATAATCAGGAGGGAAGAATTAATTAAATTGTCGAGGTCATTTGACGCCATTTCTTCACATAAGTTTCGTAAACAAGGAAGGAATAAGGTGTCCGAATTAATCATTGAAAAAAAGTTACGAGAGTTTAGATTAAATCTTGTAAATAAGAATGCAAATCGTTCAATATTTAAGGAGGTAATTAACGAAATTGTTGAGAGAGTATTAGACAAAAAAATAAATCATAACAGTAAATAAAAAAAAAAGGTTATTGAATAATTCCGAAAAACACACGTAATTCAACCACAATCAGTTAAATTTTTCAAAAAGACCTTATCACAAACCAAGTAAAATTTATTTTTGAATAAATAAAATCATGAAATCAAATTTTTTTTATCATTCGTTAAGTTCTTTTAGTATACTAAAATCAACTAGGATATACAGATTAGATAGTATTGTAAATTAATGAATTTAATTAATATAAATATGTAAATTAAATGAATTTAATTAATATAAATATATAATCTCTATGATTTAATCAAATTTTCACGTGTTATATAAACGATTAGAAATGCAGCAGCAATGCAAGTCGCTCATTTGATTCAATTATGAACTTCAAATTTAAATCTTATATTATGAAAAATATTCATTTACAGGCTTCAACTTGGTAACACCGATGAGTGACATTTTCAAGATATTGATCCTATATCGAATAAACATCTAATACATTAGGGTAGCTGCGCGACGCAGTCGCGCTAAAACCAGGAACGTGATGTAATGCTCAACTGGTTATCAATTAATAAACGTCTCGCTTGGAACAAGACACACACTGAAACAACTTTCAGGCGCAACTATACGCTTCTCTTCTCTTTATTCGTTACAGTCAAAAGACTAACTTTTGCTCTTTCTATTTATATTAATTCTGCGATTACATATATTATGTAACACTTATAATTTTACTAATAAAATAAACACTTAAATTCTACTAATAAAATCGTCTTTGTTACGGTGATCGATGATCACAATACCGTTGCCCAACATTATAATACTTGTCATAATTCTGGGCGACTATATTACCAAATAAGCCGTTCGAATTTATTTTCATTCTATCTTTGCACTTTTCGCTTTGTTATACATTTTGTATTAAATCATTGACAATCACTTTATAGACACCTTACCGGTAGTTCATAGACAATTAATTTACAGACAAGATTATTCTACAGACGGTTAATTCACAGATAAATTCATTTTGTTGACAATAACAATTTCTTCATAAATTGCACCAGCTTTACCGTAAAATTCTCGAAACAACGTCCATGTCCGCTATTACGAGAATTTACGGTAAATTTAAACTTAATCCTAACGAAATGACTAGAATTAGTTTGTCTGTGAAATCTGATGTCATTGAAATAACTGCCAATAAAACAAACTTGTTTGCGAATAAATCGATTGTAAATAATCTTAACTGTAATTAAATTCTCTGCGAACTAAGTTGTCTGTGAAGTAATTTTTGTTGAGTTGATGCTACTGAATAGTATATTAACTAAAAACTCAATAAAATCGAAATAGATCACAATAAATACAATTTGAATCTTAAGGCAGTTTGATAGCGATAGAGAATATTTTACCTGATTTCGTTCCACCATATGATACATATTACTGCGTTCTCAGAATAACACAAATACCAAATCTGGTGTTACGATCGGTTGGGAGAGCTTGATGAAATTGGGCCGGTTTAGTTCGATCGTGATGTGATTAAGGTTAAATGGTTTAAAACGATAACTAACACACATAATTACGGGTATAAGGGTCCTATTTATTAATATGATCAATACATTGGATTATTACAGAAATACTATCTACAACCCTACTTGTTCTTCCTCCATATGCATTATATATTTTTAATTCGTATGGGAGCTTTAATCACTCGTTTGGTCCAAACGGGTGATCAAATCTCCAAACGAGTAATTGATCACCCGTCTGGAGATTTGATTACCAGTTTGGACCCGTTTGGGGCTTTGATCACCCGTTTGGAGATTCAGTCACCCGACTATGCCACAAAATATGCCAAAATAAGAAATAAATAACGATAAAATAACAATACTAACTAAAAATAGAAAAAGTTGGGCATAAAAACACCGGTATGCACATACACGAACAGTAGAAGTATGTTACACCAGCACAGCACATTTGACATGTGAAATGATAGCTTTTTAACGCCCAATCAAATGCAAGATTTTGCGAACTCGCCATTCTAGATGGCAGGTAACCTAGTGATGGTACCCGATCAAAAAAATGCTACCCGGTTATCCGACGGGTAAACCCGCGGGTTACCCGGGCGATCTAAGGATATATCCGGATATAAAATCCTACCCGATGTACCCGGGTAAAGTTGATTAAATACTCTTACTTTCTGTTCAAATCGAACTTTTAATTTAATAAAAACCCTTTTCGGCCCTAAATCCTATAAAATATACCCACGGTAGATACAGTAGTGCTGTGGTCACAAAATTCTACGATCGGCGAAAATCGAGAAATAACACATGTCAATTCCCATACGACAACACGAATATGTATGCTCATATAAGTATAGCAGTACGTTACACTAGCACAGCCTATTAATATGTGGCCCAATCAAGCATAATTACGTTTCTGGTATATGTGGTGACATATTAAAGTATAAGGTCCAACCTTTTATGTTTCAAATTTTTTTTCATAAATAGAAAACAATACTGTATCTTTCATCGGCATTTTTGCAAATAATTTATCGAAAAGTCTTGCATTACACAACCAGAATTGTTGGATTGATCCGATTGATTGATTTGATTTTTTTTTTGAGGTAGGGCTATGCCGGCGGGTCATTTTAGGACGAACTAGAAGCTGAATTAGATATGTTAGACAAGGCCAACCAAGACGAATATGTGCCAACCAACGCTCAAATAATAAAATGAGTAAAGGAAAGCAAAGTTTTTTTTTTTTTTTAAAAAAAAAAAAAAAACGACCCGCCGACTGGAATTTTGAAACACCAGGCAGTGAAAATTACTGGAACTAACTGGAAGGAATTAGTAAAATATATCTTCCAGTGAGAAANGAAGTCAACGCAATGTTTGTGCAAAGTGCATCAACTAATGCCTCTACTACTTTGCTTCTAAACAATTGCCTTCCAGATTCAAATATATCAGTGTAATGATCTTGCAAAGTACATTCGCTAATACTTTTTCTACTTTCTGCTTCGCTCATAAACGATTGTCAAGATCCAGAGAAGTTAGCATTGCGTTTTTGCAAAGTGCATCATTATTGCTTTTCCTCCTTCTACTCCCTATATTTCTGCGAGGTGCATCAGCTAATGCATTTTCCCCTTCTGATCCAAGATCGCCCTTACTAAGATACCGGGAAGTCAACATAGTGCTCTGCAGCTGATGCTTTCCTCGCTTTGCTCTTAACGATTTGTCTTTAAGATTCAAAAAATGATAATGCAATGCTCTTGCACATACATCCCAATGCTTTCCTACTTCGGGTCCACAATAAAAGGTCCAAAGAAGTCGGCATAGCATTCTTGCAATGTGCACAGTTATTACTTTTCCTCCTTCTAGTCCCAGAAATTTTGCGAGGATTAAATTCTTTAACGTGGTGTTTACGCAACAAACTTCGGCCAACAGACGGTATTATACCAGTTCAAGTCCAATTTGCATCTCGTATAAGAAAACCAATATCTGCGAAGCTTCAAAACTTACGATCTGTTTCGCTCCACAATATTGGTATAATAATCCTACACTAATGCCGGTTTACGAGTGCAAATGAAAAAAGTTTTTTTTTTTTTTTTTTTAAAAACAAATTGAAATGTATATGGTGGAATACGATAGAGCCAGCCTCTACAAGGCGAGCGATAGCGAAGAAAAAGATACCTCTTCTTCTTCAAGACAATCAGCCTTAAATATTCTTCTCATTGTCCTTACCCCTGTGCCGATCTAACAATACACATAACAATGTGAATTTCTGAAAATCATATGCTAATCCAAAATTACCTGTAAATACAAGTTTCAACATATAACGACAATAGTCAAAGAATAACCATAAAAGGATACTTGAAGAACCTGTAATATGCCTGATCATAAAGTCATCTGATTTCGCAATAATGATCGCCCTGTCACTTCGTTGACATTTATACGTATGCTACGGAAGACTGTTGTGACAATGGATCTGTTTGCGTTATCACTATTTTTAGATTAGATGATAATTTACTTTTACTTAACTTTAACCAATACGACTGTTCCTACTATTAACCAACTCAACTATTAGATGATGCGAATATCTAACTACATCTTACAGTGCATACTTTTTCCTGTAAAATCCGGAGGGAAGAATTAATTAAATTGTCCAGAGGTCATTTGATGCATTTCTTCAAATAAGTTTCGTAAACATTGAAGGAATAAGGTTTTCGTATTAGTCATTGAAAAAGTCGCAGTATTTTCAAATTGAATCTTGTAAACAAGAATTCAAATCGTTCAATATTTAAAGAGGTATGAGCGAAATTGTTGAAACAGTATTCAACAAGAAAATAAATCATAACGGTAAATAAAAAAAAAATTACGAAAAACACACGTAGTTCAGCCATATTCAGTTAAATTTTTCGAAACGACATTTATCGAAAACAAATAAATCTACTTTTTTTATCATTCGTTAAGTTCTTTTAGTATGCTAAAATTAACTAAGATATACAAAATTAGATAGCATTGTAAATTAAATAAAAAAAAAACGTTTAGTAAAAACAAAAAAAAACAAACGATGTTTTAATCAAATTTTCACGTGTTATATAAATGATTAGAAACAGCAGCAATGCAAGTCGTTCATTTGATTCAAATATCAACTTCCAGTTTAAGTCTTATATAAAGTGAAAAATATTCATTTGCAGGCTTCAACTTGGTAAAACCGATGAGTGACATTTTCAAGAAATGGATCCTTATATCAACTAAACATCATATAATTATTTAATGCAAGATCCAAATTAATGGTGACTATACTTTTATTAAATCAGTATTTCAATGTTTTATATTCGGAGTCAATCTAAGTAGCTCTTCTCTTTGCATCACAAATTTAAATACTCAAGCATGGTTCTTATAAGTATACACAATTTATAGGATATTAATCATGATCTTTAATAAAAAATTACGTAAATAAAAAATGTACAGGAATGGAGTATAAAGCTACAAAATGATCGCAACGTGTTGAAGGAGTAAAATTTTGAATCTATCTAAAATTGGAAAGCATGACTCTATTCGTCATGTGGTATCAGATGTTCGTGCTGCATTTCATCTTATGTTAGATTAGTGGTTTTGAAAAATAAATACAAGTTCTAATAATAAATAGCAATCTTCTAAATTTTTAATATAAACTTAATACGCAGATTGCACGACTAGAATATTAATAATAATAAAAAATTAACAATGTTTTTTTACTTATAAACTTTTTATAGTCTACTACAAATAAAAAAATTGACACTTTTTTAAAATTAGTAGCTTGAAGTAAAACCAGCTATAGGTATAAAATTTGACTTTTAATTCTAATATTAAAGTTATCTAATCCTAGTTCCAATTTTATAAAATGCAAATATTTTCAACAGCTTAAAATGGCTAAATAAGCAATATATTTACCAGATTATTCGATTCGAATCAAATTTATATGGTGTTATCGTTCGCTATAGAATAATAGAAATCAAAGTATTTATATATTAATAAATATTTATTATATATCAATAAATTAAAATTATCAAATACACACATGAAATATCATTATCATATTCATCAGAAATTGAAAAATCGAGTGATGTAGATTCTAAAAATTGTAAAAATTTTTAAAAATTTTAACGACCAACAATTGAAGTATATTATAATAAGTAAATTATTTACCACAATTATTTAACACTTCTAAAGGTGGAATAAATGAGGAATTAATTGGCTCAGAAAGGTTTTAAAGTTGAGTAGTTTGCTTGTGAGTTTATCCTTATAACAAATCGGTAACGGATTTGATAATGTTGGAACAATAGCATCCGCTGATTGAAATTCCTTTAATATTACCGTTTCATATTTTTGTTCTAATATCTTATACCACCTTAACAATTTCTGACAAATATAAAATGCAGATGGCCTATTAGAAGGATTAGCATCCATACATTGATTGGCTAATTGAATATAGCATTTAGGTGTGCCTTTAGCAAATTCTGGACGTAATCCGTTACATATTTGAATAGCCAACGCTCCATCATACTCAAGTCGTAATGAGGTGGCCTCCCTGTAGACATTTCTGTCATAATAATACCAAAACTATAGATGTCTGCTGCAATCGTATATGCTCGTTTGTTTAACACTTCCGGTGCAACATAAGGTAAAACACCGTAAACACCGTCTTCAGATTCATCTTTTTTTCTAGATAGGCCTAGATCTGCAATGTAAGATATTAGATCTCCATTAATATGTTGATGTTGTAATATATTACCACTATGAAAATCCCCATGAACATATTCCGCTTCGTGTACTTTTATTAAATTTCTTGATATATCAACAAGTTGCTTTAATTTACTTTTCCAATTAAGTTCCCTGAAATTTATTGATAGAAACTTATGAAGACTTCCTCTATTTGCATATTGAAATACCATTAAATATTCCTTATTGGTTGTATTTTTAGTTAGCCTATACACTTCAAGGTTACTGCCCATTAATCTAAATTCTGTATAATTTTTAAACTTGTGAAATAAATAAAATTTATAATGTTAATAATTTATTTATATTAAGTCATAAATAAATCATTTAAACTTACTTCTTTTAAAAAATTTTTCTGTGAACCAGATAATGTTTTAAGTGCAACCATATATGACGGCATACGTGACTTTGTGTATCCACTTGAAACTACCCTTTTACCATCTAACCACATTGCTGAAAACACTGTTCCAAATCCCCCTTTACCGATCTTTTGAATATTATATAATCTATCAAAAGGAATCCATTCGATTACATCTTCATAGTTTATAGCTTTAAGCTGAAATTCTTTAATGCAATCATCTACATCCTTATTTTCGCTTGTCCATCCTTGTGTTGCTTTTTGAGTGTCACATGCTTGACACCAAGATGGCTATGTGTTAATTTGGATGCAATTTGCACATATTCCATTATTTTTTCTTTTAGATCCAATTGCTTCATCACACACAAGCATATATTCATTTGTTGTTGTGTCATGAGTTAGGCCATATACTTTGAGTTCACTATCATTTAACTGTATATAGTCTATAAACTGTTATAAATAGCGTATATAAATTAAAAAAACTATATACAGTATTCGTAATACATTAATAACTAAAATATTTTAACTTACTACTTTAAGCTCCACTTTATATTTTGGTATACGTGACTGAGTATATCCGACTATATCAAACTTTGCAAACGTATTCCATCTAACCAAGCTGCTAGAAGTCCATCATCAATCACTTGAATATTAACTAATCTATTAAAAGGAATCCATTCGATTACATTCTCATATTCTGTAGCTTTAAATTGAAGTTCTTTAATTCGATCATCGATATCCTTATTTCCACTTGTCCATCCTTGTATTGTTCTCTGAGGGTCACATGTCTGACACCAAGCAAGCGAAGTGTTATATCGGCTGCAATTTGCACATACTCCATATCTTTGATTCCTTTTAGATTCAAACTTGTTTTTGAATACCAACATATATTCATTCGTAGCTGTGTTCTGAGTTAATCCATATACTTTAAGATCACTCGATTGTACATAATCTATAAACTTATTAAATATTTATAAAATATAAATATTTTATGATAAATTAATACGTAGTAGTATATTACATTAATATTTTAAATATTTTCTTACTTCTTTTAACATTTCTAATAAATTTTGCGATTTAGTTAATGCTTTAAGTTCCACTTTATGTGATGATTTACGTGATCGTGTATATTCATCATCTATATAACGTATTCGATCTAACCAGGTTGCTAAAAATTTATCACCAATATTTTTAATATTATCAAATTTATTAAAAGGAATCCATTCGATTACATTTTCGTAATTTGTAGTTTTAAGTTGAAATTCTTTAATACAATCATCGACATCCAAATTCCCACTTGCCCATCCTTGTGTTATTTTCTGAGGATCACATGTCTGACACCAAGCTGGGGATGTGTTATATCGGTTGCAATTTGCACATGCTCCATATTTAAAATTCCTTTTAAAATGATATTCATCAAATACTAGCATATATTCATTTGTAGCTGTGTTCTGAGTTAATCCATATACTTTAAGATCACTCGATTGTACATAATCTTTAAACTTATTAAATATTTATAAAATATAAATATTTTATGATAAATTAATACGTAGTAGTATATTACATTAATATTTTAAATATTTTCTTACTTCTTTTAACATTTCTAATAAATTTTGCGATTTAGTTAATGCTTTAAGTTCCACTTTATGTGATGATTTACGTGATCGTGTATATTCATCATCTATATAACGTATTCGATCTAACCAGGTTGCTAAAAATTTATCACCAATATTTTTAATATTATCAAATTTATTAAAAGGAATCCATTCGATTACATTTTCGTAATTTGTAGTTTTAAGTTGAAATTCTTTAATACAATCATCGACATCCAAATTCCCACTTGCCCATCCTTGTGTTATTTTCTGAGGATCACATGTCTGACACCAAGCTGGGGATGTGTTATATCGGTTGCAATTTGCACATGCTCCATATTTAAAATTCCTTTTAAAATGATATTCATCAAATACTAGCATATATTCATTTGTAGCTGTGTTCTGAGTTAATCCATATACTTTAAGATCACTCGATTGTACATAATCTTTAAACTTATTAAATATTTATAAAATATAAATATTTTATGATAAATTAATACGTAGTAGTATATTACATTAATATTTTAAATATTTTCTTACTTCTTTTAACATTTCTAATAAATTTTGCGATTTAGTTAATGCTTTAAGTTCCACTTTATGTGATGATTTACGTGATCGTGTATATTCATCATCTATATAACGTATTCGATCTAACCAGGTTGCTAAAAATTTATCACCAATATTTTTAATATTATCAAATTTATTAAAAGGAATCCATTCGATTACATTTTCGTAATTTGTAGTTTTAAGTTGAAATTCTTTAATACAATCATCGACATCCAAATTCCCACTTGCCCATCCTCGTGTTATTTTCTGAGGATCACATGTCTGACACCAAGCTGGGATGTGTTATATCGGTAGCAATTTGCACATGCTCCATATTCAAAATTTCTTTTAAAATAATATTCATCAAATACTAGCATATATTCATTTGTAGTTGCGTTCTGAGTTAATCCATATACTTTAAGATCACTCGATTGTACATAATCCTTAAACTTATAAAATATAAATATGAGTATTATAATAAATTAATACGTAGTAGTATATTACATTAATATTTTAAATATTTATCTTACTTCTTTTAACATTTCTAATAAATTTTGTGATCTAGTTAATGCTTTAAGTTCCACTTTATGTGATGATTTACGTGATCGTGTATATTCATCATCTATATAACGTATTCCATCTAACCAGGTTGCTAAAAATTTATCACCAATATTTTTAATATTATCAAATTTATTAAAAGGAATCCATTCGATTACATTTTCGTAATTTGTAGTTTTAAGTTGAAATTCTTTAATACAATCATCGACATCCAAATTCCCACTTGCCCATCCTTGTGTTATTTTCTGAGGATCACATGTCTGACACCAAGCTGGGGATGTGTTATATCGGTAGCAATTTGCACATGCTCCATATTCAAAATTTCTTTTAAAATGATATTCATCAAATACTAGCATATATTCATTTGTAGCTGCGTTCTGAGTTAATCCATATACTTTAAGATCACTCGATTGTACATAATCTTTAAACTTATTAAATATTTATAAAATTTCAATATGAGTTATAATAAATTAATACGTAGTAATATATTACATTAATATTTTAAATATTTATCTTACTTCTTTTAACATTTCTAATAAATTTTGCGATCTAGTTAATGCTTTAAGTTCCACTTTATGTGATGATTTACGTGATCGTGTATATTCATCATCTATATAACGTATTCCATCTAACCAGGTTGCTAAAAATTTATCACCAATATTTTAATATTATCAAATTTATTAAAAGGAATCCATTCGATTACATTTTCGAAATTTGTAGTTTTAAGTTGAAATTCTTTAATACAATCATCGACATCCAAATTCCCACTTGCCCATCCTCGTGTTATTTTCTGAGGATCACATGTCTGACACCAAGCTGGGGATGTGTTATATCGGTTGCAATTTGCACATGCTCCATATTTAAAATTCCTTTTAAAATGATATTCATCAAATACTAGCATATATTCATTTGTAGCCGTGTTCTGAGTTAATCCATATACTTTAAGATCACTCGATTGTACATAATCTTTAAACTTATTAAATATTTATAAAATATAAATATGAGTTATAATAAATGGGTTCGTATTATTTCACCGACAATCACTTCACCGACATAACATTTCACCGACAAATACTCACCGACAAGTTCGGTAAAATGAACTTGTCGGTGAATAATTGTCGGTGAAATGTTATGTCGGTCGATTAATTGATTGCCACCCATAATATTAATATGTAGTAGTATATTACATTAATATTTTAAATATTTATCTTACTTCCTTTAACATTTCTAATAAATTTTGTGATCTAGTTAATGCTTTAAGTTCCACTTTATGTGATGATTTACGTGATCGTGTATATTTATCATCTATATAACGTATTCCATCTAACCAGGTTGCTAAAAATTTATCACCAATATTTTTAATATTATCAAATTTATTAAAAGGAATCCATTCTAATACATCATCGTATTTTGTGGCTTTAAGTTGAAATTCTTTAATACAATTATCGATTTCTTTATTTCCACTTGTCCATCCTTGTGTTGTCTCCTGAGGGTCACACGTCTGGCACCAAGCTTCGGAAGTATTGTATCGTTTGCAATTTGCACATGCTCCATATTTATGATTCCTTTTAGATTAAAACTCATCTTTGAATATTAACATATATTCATTTGTAGCTGTGTTCTGAGTTAATCCATATACTTTAAGATCTCTTGACTGTACATAATCCATAAACTTATTAAATATTTATAAATATAAAAATATAAGTTATAATAAATTAATACGTTGTAGTATATTACATTATTATTGTAAATATTTATCTTACTTCTTTTAACATTTCTAATAAATTTTGCGACCTAGTTAATGCTTTAAGTTTCACTTTATGTGATGATTTACGTGATCGTGTATATGCACCAAGTCTAACATATTTTGTATATCGTATTCCATCTAACCAGGTTGCTAAAAATATATCGCCAATATTTTTAACATTATCTAATTTATTAAAAGGAATCCATTCTAATACATCATCGTATTTTGCGGCTTTAAGTTGAAATTCTTTGATACAATTATCGATTTCTTTATTTCCACTTGTCCATCCCGGTGTTGTCTCCTGAGGGTCACACGTCTGGCACCAAGCTTCGGAAGTATTGCATTGTTTGCAATTTTTCATATACTCCATATTTAATAATTCTTTTCGAATAATATTCATCAAATACCAGCATATATTCATTTGTAGCTGTGTTCTGAGTTAATCCATATACTTTAAGATCCCTTGAATGTACATAATCTATAAACTTATTAATGAATTAAAAAATAAATCAAAATGCAGTAGTACATTACAATAATATTTAAATACAGTATTTATCTTACTTCTTTTAACATTTCTAATATATTTTGTGACGTAGCCAATATTTTAAGCGCAATTATGCATGGCGGTGTACGTGATTGTCCACCATATTTTATATATCGTATTCCATCTAACCAGGTTGCTAAAAATTTATCACCAATATTTTTAATTATCAAATTTATTAAATCGAATCCATTCTAATACATCATCGTATTTTGTGGCTTTAAGTTGAAATTCTTTAATACAATTATCGATATCTTTATTTCCACTTGTCCATCCTTGTGTTGTCTCCTGAGGGTCACACGTCTGGCACCAAGCTTCGGAAGTATTGTATCGTTTGCAATCTGCGCATACTCCAAATTCTTTTTTTCTTTAGAATAATATTCAACAAATACCAGCATATATTCATTCGTAGCTGTGTTCTGAGTTAATCCATATACTTTAAGATCCCTTGACTGTACATAAACCTTAAACTTATTAAATTTTTATAAATATATAAATATAAGTGAGTTATAATAAATTAATACGTAGTAGAATATTACATTAATATTTTAAATATTTATCTTACTTCTTTTAATATTTCTAACAAATTTTGCGATCTAATTAAATTTTTATAAATATATTAATATAAGTGAGTTATAATAAATTAATACTTAGTAGAATATTACATTAATATTTTAAACATTTATCTTACTTCTTTTAATATTTCTAACAAATTTTGCGATCTAATTAATGCTTTAAGTTCCACTTTATGTGATGATTTACGTGATCGTTTATAATCATCTTCTAGATAACGTATTCCTTCTAACCAGGTTGCTAAAAATTTATCATCAATATTTTTAATATTATCAAATTTATTAAAAGGAATCCATTCTAATACATCATCGTATTTTGTGGCTTTAAGTTGAAATTCTTTAATACAATTATCGATTTCTTTATTTCCACTTGTCCATCCTTGTGTTGTCTCCCGAGGGTCACACGTCTGGCACCAAGCTTCG
>QKWP01001271.1:78152-108029 GCA_003550325.1 Gigaspora rosea | reverse complement strand
AAGCACGCCACATTTCGCCTATAGTGATTTTCATATGTAATTTTATATAGTCGGCCAATCGTTTTTCGACGATAACTCGCCATCCATTGGGCCGATTTGGATGATCTAACCACCTTTAGATGCGCCTCGACAAGCTTTACAACTTTCAATTAGTGGACATGTATTGTTAGCTTAGTAAGAAAAAACTTTTAGATGGAAGCACGCCACATTTCGCCATTTTGACTTATAAAAATAAATGTTCTCTAAATGCATACCTCCTTAAATGCATACCTCAGAGCTGGTCCCAACGATATGCATTTAGAGAGGTCTGACTGTATTTATAAATATATAAATATGAATTATAATAAATTAATACTGTACGTAGTAGTATATTACATTAATATTTAAATATTTATCTTACTTCTTTTAACATTTTTAATAAATTTTGTGCCCTAGCCAATATTTAAATGCAATTATGCATGGTGGTGTACGTGATCGTATACATATACCATATCCAACATAGTTTATATATCGTGCACCATCTAACCAGGTTGCTAGAAATTTATCACCAATATTTTTAACATTGTCAAATTTAGTAAAAGGAATCCATTCTAATAGGTCATCGTATTTTGTGGCTAAAAGTTGAAATTCTCTAATACAGTTATCGATTTCCTTATTTCCACTTGTCCATCCTTGTGTTGTCTCCTGAGGGTCACACGTCTGGCACCAAGCTTCAGAAGTATTATATTGACTGCAATTTCACATACTCCATATTTAACAATTCTTTTCGAATAATATTCATCAAATACCAGCATATATTCATTCGTAGCTGTGTTTTGAGTTAATCCATATACTCTTGATTGTGCATAATCTTTAAACTTATTAAATATTTATAAATATATAAATATGATTATAATAAATTAATACGAAGTAGTAAATTACATTAATATTTTAAACATTTATCTTACTTCTTTTAACATTTTTAATAAATTTTGTGATGTAACCAATTTTTTAAGTGTAACAGGTAATTACACATGGCGGCGTACGTGAAAGTGCGTATTCGCAATATTTAACAAAATTTACACGACGTATTCCATCTAACCAGGTTGCTAAAAATTTATTATCAATATTTCGAATATTAATTAATTTATTAAAATGAATCCATTCTAATACATCTTCGTATTTTGTTGCTTTAAGTTGAAATTTTCTAATACTATTATCGATTTCTTTATTTCCACTTGTCCATCCTTGGGTTGTCTCCTTAGGGTCACATGTCTGGCACCAAGCTTCGTAAGTATTATATCGGTTGCAATTTGCACATACTCCATATTTATAATTCCTTTTAGATTCAAGCTCGTCTTTGAATACTAACATGTATTCATTTGTAGTCGCTTCCTGAGTTAGTCCATATACTTTAAGATCCTTTGATTGTACATAATCTATAAACTTATTAAATTTTTATAAATTTATAAATATGAGTTGTAATCAATTAATTTGTAGTATATATTACAATAATTTTTGAATATTTATCTTACATATTTTAATATATCCATTAAATTTTGTGATTTAGTTAATGTTTTAAGTTCCATTTTATGTGATGATTTACGTGACAGCATATATTTATCATCGTCATCTTCTATATTTCGTATTCCATTTATAGACTTATTAATATTTATAAGAAATAAATATGTATTAAAATAAAGATATATATTTAACTATATGGGCTGCCATCAATAGAAATAAAGCAAATCGACATTTTTTAAAAAAAAATTAAAATCTTAAATTTCACAGCTCGTATATCAATGAGTTTTGAAGCTATCTTGATGATTTAATATTAAAAGAAAGCTTAGATCATAGGCTTTCTTATGACAATATTAGTCGAGGTATAAGCTGTGAAATTAAAGTATTAATTTTTTTTTTAAATTGTCTATTGTCTTATTTCTATTGACGGCAGCCAATATAGTACGGTGATTATTGAAGTAATTTTTATCTTACTTCATTTAACATATCGGATAAATATGGCGATCTAGTTAATGGTTTAAGTCCCACTTTATATGATGGTGTACGTTACTGTTTAAATTCACCATATCTAACATGGCTTGCATGTCGAGCACCATCTAACCAGGTTGCTAAAAATCTATCTCCAATATGTTGAATATTATCTAATTTATTGAACGGAATCCATTCGATCACATTTTCGTAATTTGTAGCGTTAAGTTGAAATTTTTTAATACAATCATCGACATCCATATTCCCACTTGTCCATCCTTGTGTTATTTTCTGAGATCACATGTCTGACACCAAGCTAGCGATGTGTTA
Organism: Gigaspora rosea; assembly: GCA_003550325.1. NCBI lineage: Eukaryota > Fungi > Glomeromycota > Glomeromycetes > Diversisporales > Gigasporaceae > Gigaspora > Gigaspora rosea. Next base: position 105,731 of record QKWP01001271.1, on the reverse strand, counting down.
TATCGATCGCAGTTTGCACATTTTCCATAATATTTGCTTCTTTTAGAAGTAAATTCATCAGTCATAATTTATGATTAAAAGGATTAGCAGAACAAGAAATGAAATGTGAACTCTATAAATTAATTGGATGCTACTTTTCATGCTGCATTGGGGTGTGCGGCGCACTATGTAAATCAAAATTATGTATGGTATCATAGTGAAGTCTATTATGACAGATTTTTAAGTGATTGTCGATTGATAAACTATAAACTAATATACGTAATGATCGATAAGTATTTTTATATATAAAACTTATATATAAAGCTAGGTCACACTTTTTTAGATGCACCGACTGCAATTTTTCTTTTCTGCCGGAAATTTCAATATAAATCGACTCTTTCTTATTACGACTATAAAGTAATAGAATCTTTTTTTAAAAAATATTTATGGGAAAAATTTTTTTTTCTCAAACCGATTTTAATTTTATACTTTATTTGGTTTGCTGAGCGAATTTTTAAATGAATTGGTAAATTTTTCCTTTATTAAAATGCAAATTTCGTTCTATTGTTCAGTTCTTTAAAACTTGCTATTAATTTTCTCAAAATTTCATATTGGAATTATGTGCCGTTAAAGCTGTGCATCTAATTAAATCCAGAAACATGGGTATATATAGGTCAAATAAACAGCGATTTCACTTAAAAAATGCACGTTTTAAAAAACATCAAAAAAAATGCAAGCGAATCGGCAAAAAACACCACTTCAAGAACTAAATTTACAGCAATTTGGGCCTGAAATCGCCTCAAATATTTTCAATAATTTATTAAATTAAAATGTCATTTTTACATCAATATTAATTAATTATTTACATCAATATTAATTAATTATTTTTAACTGTATTAGCGTAGCATTAGTTGTAGCGACATTGTAATTAATAAATTAATAGGTGATCATCATGGTTGCACAAAACTTAAAAAAAATCTTTGATAATAGATTTTTATATGATACCATACATAATTTTGTTTTACATAGTGCGCCGCACACCCCAATGCTGCATGTACTGTACATACGTGTTACGTAATACGTTGTCTGCTAAAACGGGACGAGATTTATGATTACCTTTCCGATGCAGTTATGATTAAAAGGTTATATAGATGTCAAGAATGTAATTTATGCAGTATGTAGACCATATGGAGTGTCGTCAACTAAAAGGGCCCATTTTTACATATGTCTTATTTTGAGATAATTGAGTTTAATCATTTGTTTTGATTTTCGGACTGATCCGGGATTAATCAAATTTCACGAGTTTTATTGGTTAAAGGTAACAGGTGACTATCGGGTAATCTCGTGATGTGTTGGCCCTACGTAGCCTCGTGTAATTTTTCTTTTACATTATCTCGATTTTTTATTATGCAACTCAACTTTCGTTTATAATTGAAAAATGTCAATCATGTCAAAATTTATATGAATTTAATAAAAACTCATTTTTCAAAAAATTGTAAAAATGGGCCCTTTTAGTTGACGACACTCCATATATTGAATAAACTCCGCTTTAGCCAGGTCTTTGTGTAACCAACATTGGGATTTGGGGTGCTATTGAGTTTAGCTGAAAGTTCAAGCGATTGTATAAATTTAGATTCTAATAAAAAGTCAGATATAGTGTTATTATAAACTTTTGTTCTAATTAACAAAGAGGGCTTGTCTTCTCGGAGGACAATAGGACTTTATTTAAAATAAAATTTATAACTGTAGATACATAAATGGACCGTTTAATTTATTTCCTCTTTATCCTAAGTTCATTTCTGAATAATTCATCTAAACCAATTCGCCTTTTTGGGCTCAAATATACCGTTGTTTCTCACTTGCCCACCTTCCCTAAATGTTATTTCTCAACTGCATAACTCAAATATCACTTTTCCCAACAAGGATTCTGTTCATTTAACCGACAATCTCTTCACCGACAACTTAGTTCACCCAGCGAGGGGAATACATCCAGTATTAAATTGGAAAATTTTATTATATACTATCAATTATTCCATAGAATATGTATATATCACACCAGTGGTGTTCAACACCAGTAAATACAAATTATAAATGCAAAAAATTTTTTTGCCGTTAGGGTTAGGGTTAGAGTTCGTGTTAGGGTTGGGGTTTGGGTTAGGGTTAGTATATGCCAAAATTTTGCAATGAATTTTTTTTTGTTAGAACGTGAAGATAGGTTTCTTAGACAGAATTTTTCGATATAGACAATTTTTGAAAAAAAACACATTTTTTCGAAAAATTCGTGTTACACCTGATCTTCACGTTACACGAATTTCATGAATTTTGATTGATCAAAACACATGTGGTGTTGAACACCAGTGGTGTGCTTTATCAACGTCCATTCTAGAATCTATATTATCCTTAATCAAAGTTTAATTTTCAGAATAATTTTCAGTTTCCGAAGAATAGATTTGATTAGTTATATTTATCATTTATTCGTTTTATTCTTAATTAAAGTTAAGTTTCATGCCCCTGAGTTCACCGATAGTTATTTCACTGAAAGTCATTTCACTGACAAAGTAATTCCGTCATCATCATCAGGGTCAGTTTATGATTAGAATAATTTTTTAAAAAATTTGCGGTGAAATAACTGTCGGTGAATTGATTGTTTATGAAATGACATAGATCCATTAGTAAAATGAAATGGTATTTTGGAAAAATTGGTCTCGGAAAGTTAGCCCATAACCGAAATATACATGGGTTCTAAAAATATCATGCTATATTAAACGATGAAATTTATTTTTGACAGTCAAAATCATAATTTCGTATGCAAAAAGAATTTTAGTGTCATAATATTATTAATATTCAGTATGCCGAAATATTTAAGCATAAAAAAAATTTTAGTATGTATATGTAAGGTACAGACTTTTGCTCAACTTTAATGTTCGTTCAATTCATTTTAGTGATGGCCATAGTAATTTTCGACAACCATAATATTTTTGACAGTCGATAGCATTGTCGACGTGTAATGGCGGAAATTTCAAAATATTTTCAAGAATTGAATAGCTGCAGTAAGTCATCCATAATTTTCAACACCCATGTATACAACGGAAAGAACTTTTTGGCAATTTGACCCTTTTTACCTAGAACACTCAACTTTGACATCTGCTTGCATTATTGCAGATTATCCAGTATCACAAGGGTAAAAACGGACACATGAACAAAGCAGGATATAACTGGTAATAGGATACGATGCCATATAGTTGTAATCTTATATATCGTTTAATGCATACTATATATATTAGATTAACTATATTAAAATTGCTTATTGTTTTTACTTTTTCATAGATGAATATCTTTAACTTCTTGCTTCATAAGTCTTCTTCATTTCAGCACTCTGAATAACCTATTTTTAATCGTTATTTTGAACTATTCTCTTTAGTAAACTGCATGTGTATATTCTAATAAACTATTAAAAATAAGTAAATTTCATATTAATATGCGTACGTGTAAAATTTTCGCTTATTTCTAAAATGTTATGTTTTGGTTTTCTAGCACCGTTGCAATATTTGTTATATATACAATCTAGCTTAGAAATTTTCATTAAATTACTGAATTTTTAGTATCTTTATAGCCAGAGCAATAAAGATGTAAAGATAATTCTATCGGAGTCGTGTAAAATATACATTAATTTTACCTCTATTACAATCGAGTAAAAGTGTACAAGATTTATTTTACTTCTATTGCAATCGCTAATACGCACGTTACATACATACCAGTCTACCGAGATGTCACACTATATCACACCCTAAATTTTTTACTATATAAATTTATATTAAAAACATATAAAATTACTATATAACTTTAAAACCAAGATTCTTTTGGATTTGCAAACCAATTATTTTCAAATTTTGAGATTAAATATATCAAGAATAGTAGAATAAAATCACTTAAAGCAGTTTTTAAAATTCCTATAAAAATTGAAGATTTTACTAATAAAATTTTTATGAAAAAGAAAATTTGCTAAATTTGAAACTATCATTATATGTAAAATTTTACGCTAAACAAAGTTTGCTTAAATGACAAAATTGGTTGTCTTAATAAAAAAAAAGTTTGCTATATACTAAAGCTAAAAATTTCAAAATTTCTATATTCAACTTTTTTTTTTGTTAAGAAAATCTAGTTTGGGCTTGTAAGTAAAATTGTTCAGCATGAAATTTCATGACAATAATAAAGGGTAGAATTCAATTTACTGTTTTAAGTGATTTTATTCTACTATTCTTGATATATTTAATCTCAAAATTTGAAAATAATTGGTTTGCAAATCCAAAAGAATCTTGGTTTTAAAGTTATATAGTAACTTTATATGTTTTTAATATAAATTTATATAGTAAAAAATTAGGTGTGACATCTCGATAGACTGATACCAGATATTATTATACGTTTTTACCATGCATGCTGAGAAGGGGAAAATATCATCTACTTCTAACTATAACTGCTATATACTACTTACACTAACTCAAACCAACTAAACCAGTACTCAAGACTTCTAAACCTTGAACTGGCAGGCAGAAAGAGGTGTGGAGGATTTGGTCCGGGTCTCAAGGTTCAGAGAGTCTTGGAAGGCGGGGATAAACTTGGTCTGGTAACTAGGGTCGAATAGAGTCTCTTGATTATGTCACGAGACTATAATATTGGATCAGGGGATTATACATTTATACAATTTCACTTATCGGGAAAGTATCAGTTTATGAGAATAACAGTTTATTTATTATATCAGGGGTTACTAACTTATAACACTTCTACTCTAATTTCGAAGGTTATGAACTCTACTTGAGTTCTTCCTTTCTGGAGCTACAAAGCTGTCTTGCTCTAAAGACAAGAGACATCATATTTATACTTTTATATTACTGCGCTAATTCTACTCTTATACCAGTTCTAACTAGTTACCAAAGTGTATTTCGTGCTGAAATGCACGATCTGGAAGAAATGCAATATCTGGCCGAAATGTACGATCTGGCAGAAATGCACGATCTGGCAGAATCGAACTTGCCAAACCAGATGAAACAGGTAATTTCATTTACTATACTAAGCTACAGTACTATGTATATATATAGAGGCTGTGTTAACTCTTACTAAATATACATGTTGACTACAAATAGATGTCTAAAAAGGATAATTGGGATAAAATAATAATATAAAAAGAAAATCGGCGAGACATTACACCTTTACAGTCTATCATTCTTATTTTTGAGTTCTACGAGAAATCCAAGGAACTAACTCTTTGATTTGTGCTAGGCCACTGACTGCCTAGGCAGGAATAGATTTACTGACATATTTCTGCGTTCGAGGTTTAGTCTTCCCTGTTCATCTTTTCAAACCAATTCCATCTTTTATAACAGTGTCACTCGCATGGGTACCACTATAGATTCACTTTCTGGATCTTCTCCTGAGCCTTTGCGATGTATGCGGGGATACACTTTGACATTCCTCTGGGGCTTCTCTTGAGTCTTATCCAGCAGGTAATACAGACATTTCCTTTCTTCTTTCCATCCCAGTTACTTTTGTAGCTTCTGTGTCGATAATTCTACTGGCTTTCGCAGATAGTACCTCACAACTTGTCCTATCCCATCCTGGTATTCGTTACTGCAGGCACAGTTGAATTATCAAGTTCTTCCTTTTACAATAGGGTTCTACAACTCACCCTATCTCATCCTAACCAACCTCATTCTATTGTTAGGTCTGGTATTCAATTTGTTGATCGATATGTGAAGTCACGGGACAAGAACAATCGGTTGCGATTGGACTTCCGGGTTTTCATGGGTTCTCGGGTTTCGGGTAAATTAGATTACTATGTCTATTGAAATTCCAACGGCAGCTGGCTGCGGTCGGAGAGTAACAACAAAAGTCACGGGGTTCGATTTGTACAAAAGTCATGAGTATCGATAGTTCTTTACCTTTTTTTTCAATGCATAAATTCCATAGCTTCAATAAGCTTCCTTCAATAATTCAATCAGACCAAATAATCCAAAAAGGAAGAGCTTCGAATAAGGTGGTGGTTGATTTGATCTGGGTCTTTTAGAGTTTAAGGCTTCGTAGAGGCAATGCTGTACTCAGATAAGCGCCCTTTACTTATTAATGCAACTTCTTAAAAGTTGATTCAGCCAATTTAATACCAATTTCTTTTCGTAGTTTCGGATACAAGTCTGCTTCTCAATTCAGAACCACGTGCCACCAGATTCCGCTGATCGGGTTGGTTAAATACCAGCGTCACGGGGTCAAACAAAACTCCTACAGGGGTTTCTTTCGCGGCGCTTATGGATTATACAGTTCCACAGGCTCTCAGGATTTTGGTAACTTCATCAATCATTAAATTCCAATGGCTCGATGGTGCAGTCAGAGTCACAGGATAGTATTGTTCGAGATTGTTCGATATATAGAGCAATCAATTAGTATTTTAACCGACGTCAACAATAGATCGAGTTTTTTTTTTTTTTTTTTTTTTTTTTTGACGGCATGAAGACGGCATAAGTGTGACTGGAGTTTGACTGCAGACAGTACTAATCCACTTCTTCTAGTTATCTTTTAGAGCCTTTGCCAAGAGTAAGACGTCCTTTCAGTTGTGGTAGCACTTGATGGCAGCCCTGTAGCATGGTTTTGATAGCTTGGTCAATCAATATCGACATCACAGGATTCGAATAATGAAGCTTCGATTGTTGATCATGATGGGCGATCATGGGATCAAATATATAAGGTAATTAGCTTGTGATTTTCTGGCTTTAACTGTCCCCTATAAATATGACTAACTGATCGATTATTAATTCCCTCTTATTTTCTTCTAGGTCTAACAATAACTACGGGTGTTTGATATTTTTACCACCGAATGACTTGATGTTTGCTTAAGGGTAACTATTACTTCTATAGTTATTTTACAGTGGTTCAAAGCACTTCTTTTTTTTTTTTAAAACAGGATGCCACAGCTGATATCTCCTCCAGGATCAAATATTCGGGTATGTATGTCATATGTTAGGGCAATTTCTTCTTCCAGTTTATTTATGCTATCTCGAATTTGATCTAACTTTTTTAACTCCTTTTTGTTACAGGAAACATTACGAATCTGGACTTGTACAGGATATACGATTGGAATTTCATTTTGGCCTAGGTCCATTTTGTTGGCTTCTAAAAATTTTTTTTTTATAATATATATAAGGCATATTGTTTTTTTCTAGAGCAGAACAGTTGAACAGATGACACCGCCAGAATCAAATATTTGTAAGTTTGATCGTTGGGCCAATAAACATCGAGAGGTCTTCTTTTCAATAATTTTATTTGTGTTTCTATTATAATTACACATTTCTAATCCAATCTTCTTCTTCTCTTTAGGGTATATTTGGAGCATATTTGGTTTGAAGGTTTTATTTTTGGGCTTACTAGTTTTGTTCCTGATATCCATATTCAGAGTAGGACAGTACGCATCTTTAGGTTCTTTTTGGTCAGTAAGACAGAGTGATTTTTCTTTCTTTGGTCTTTCCTTTTCGTGTGTTCTAATCATCTTCTTAGATTTATCTATATTCATACTCCAAGTTTTATAGGTTTTTTTTAAGACCTTCTTCTGACTTTAGATTCCATTCTGATGCCTTGTTTTCGATTTCATTTTGGGGACTACAGCCAATATTTGGCACTTCTTTGATTTTAGTAAGTTTAAGTCCAATCGGTTCTATCGTTCTGTAGGCAGTATTTCGAAATTCAGCAACTTTTCATGTCCAGTTTTCACAGGCAAGTCGTAAAGCTTCTCCTTCTAGGGGTTGCTTGGGTTGTCCCTTCTTTTTGCTATTGGTATCTCGTCTTCAACTAATGTCTCTTGGTCACTTTCCCCTAGGTCTTCGTTGTCTATAATTTTGACTTCAATTCCTTTTGCTGGTAGCATCCAGGACTATATATTTCATCTGAATGGCCAAGTTCGGTATATTGTGGGTAAGCTGTTGAGAATTTCTCTTCAACTTGTTTTTCTTTCTTTTCATTCTTTCTAATTCCGCTACTTGTCGGAGTTAATTTCTGTAGGATGGTCTCACAATCAGCAGCAATACTTTGGAGAATTCGGTTCAGGTCAGCCTTTTTTTCTTTATAACCAGGCTTATTACTTCTACGAGGTTCTTCTAGGGTGAAGTATGTGTCAAGAACTTCGGTCACTAGAGCTTTTTTACATCGGGGCTGGATATATGACGGTAAGTATATAATCGGCACATCAGTTCCATGTCTGGTATCTTTGAAATCTTCTAATATTTCGATTAATAACTCCAGGGCTTGAGGGAGTTGTGCATCGTCAATATAGTCATTGCCAAATGCTTGGTTGATTAAATCCTGGACTTCGGCAAGTTCTTTTTTATTCAAGGTTTCGAATAGGTCTGCACAATTTTCTTCTAATCTTCTTATATATAAACATGTGGCCTTACTATGTCCACTTGTTCCACAATAAGGGCATGGGACCATTCTTCATGTGTTCCCTTGGCATGTTTCATAACTTTCTCTTCTTCACGATCAATTTATAGTTTTTCTGAATTTTTGACCTTGGTAATGGACTTCTTCTTTAAAACATGTATTTCTTTCTATATTGACTTTAGTTCGGTTTTGGTTGGTGGGATTATTTGGATCTCGTAGTCTTGCTTCGGGTAGATTAGAAAGTTCATCTCACAGTCACCACCAATTGAGAAGGGAAAAATATCACCCTACTTCTAACTATAACCGCTATACACTACTTACACTAACTCAAACCAACTAAACCAGCACTCAAGACTTCTAAACCTTAAACTGGCAGGAAGAAAGAGGCATGGAGGATTTGGTCCGGGTCTCAAGGTTCGGAGAGTCTTGGAAGGCAGAGATAAACTTGGTCTGGTAACTAGGGTCGAATAGAGTCTCTCGATTATGTCACGAGACTATGGTGTCCTCTGCTTTAAATCTACATAAAAAATAGCTTTACAAAAAATGCTACTCCTCTTTTAAAAATTTATAAAATGTAAAACTAATCTGCAAGTTTTGTTCTTTATGTCCTAAAGAATAAAACTTGTGGTTTAGATTTCAATTTAAAGCTAAACTGGTAGAGCAGTAGCCTTTTAAAAATTGCCAATTTATTAATAAATTAAAAAAAGTGAACGTATATGTTTTTAATTTAACCCAATCAGAATGCCGCATTATGGTTATGTGACACCTCTTTTGGGTGTCAAAAAAATTTTTTGGTTTCAAACCAAAAAATGTCAAAAATCACTCCCTAAAAAAAAAAAACGAGCAACTGTGCATTTTGATTGGATACTCTTATATCACATGACTTTTTAGCAAAAGTGAACAAATTATAAAATTGTAGGTTTAAAGCCGAGAACACTATATAATATTGGATCAGAGGATTATACGTTTATACAATTTTACTTATCAGGAAAGTATCAGTTTATGATAATAACAGTTTATTTATTATATCGGGGGGTTACTAACTTATAACACTTCTACTCTAATTTCAAAAATTATGAACTCTACTTGAATTCTTCCTTTCTGGAGCTACAAAGCTGTCTTGCTCTAAAGACAAGAGACATCGTATTTATACTTTTACATTACTGCGCTAATTCTACTCTTATACTAGTTCTAACTAGTTACCAAAGTGCATTTCGTGCCGAAATGCACGATCTGAAAGAAATGCAATATCTGGCCAAAATGTACGATCTGGCAGAAATGCACGATCTGGCAGAAATGCACGATCTGGCAGAAATGCACGATCTGGCAGAATCGAACTTGCCAAACCAGATGAAACAGGTAATTTCATTTACTATATTAAGCTACAGTACTATGTATATATATGGAGGCTGTGTTAACTCTTACTAAATATAAATGTTGACTACAAATAGATGTCTAAAAAGGATAATTGGGATAGAATAATAATATAAAAAGAAAATCAGCGAGACTTTACACCTTAACAATGCTCAAACATATCAAGTTCTGAATATTTCAAGTATTATAAAGAGTTTCAAAATTAAATCTAGTAAATCTTTTTATTTTTTCGATTTAGAATTTAACATTGCAAAAACACTACGTATCTAAAAATCCTGCCTATTTTCGAAATACGCTACTCATTTGTTACCCAATAACTCCAATAAATGGAATTGTCTGAATATTTTTGCTCAGGAATTGTTATAAATAAATCCTTGGTTCTATTATCGTTAAAAATATACAGTTTTACTAAAGCACACCACTGGCGTTCAACGCCAGTGTCAAAAATTAGATTGGAACATCATCAGAAAGTAGGTCAGAAAATCATGTGTCATAATTTAGTGTAATGTAACATGATCAGAAAATTTAAAACAAACCATTTCTTTTGTCAAAAAAAGCTTATTTCTCAAAAGTTTGCATAATAAACAACTTTTTTTAACTAAAAAAAAGTTTTTCTTGAGCAATTTTACTATATAATAACCTAAACCCAAACCCTAACTGAGCACTTACCCTAACCCTGACCTAACATAAATGAACTTGAAAGAATTTTGGTACTGATTATGTAGGGGTGAATTTTTGATAGCGATACAGAGATAGATATCTAATTTTCGATACTGGCGTTGAACGCCAGTAGTTTGATTTAGTAAAACTGAAAATATAAATATCTAATTAAGTTCCTGTTTTTGCTACACCACTGCATTTCATCTAACAAACAATATACAAATATGTATTAATTTACAAAATCAAATATTTTATTTAAAATATTTTTTAAAATATTTTTAATCTATACAAATAATTTGATAGCTTTAAATATTTTTTGGTTTTGACTATTTTTATGTAATATTTACTATATATCTTATAAGCTTTTATTAAATAAATTTTTTTAAATTTTTGGTAAATCGTAAAGATAACGTTTAATCTAATTGTAAAATTTTAAAAATTTGAATTAATAGGAAGTTTCATAATTAATATACCGTATTTTGAAAATAAATGGGTATTTAAAGTCACTTTTCTATTTTAAAATTCAAATACAATGGATTAAACTGACACACACGTTTATAAAATTAATCGGTAAATGATAATAATAAGGTTAGTTCAAAATTTCCAGATATTACACAACAGTAAACAACAAAATTTCGATTATGAAACCTTTTGATTTCCTTACAAAAAAATTTGGTATAAACAATATCTCACCCAATCCTAAAACCACTCTTACCCTAGACATGAGCTCGGGTTTAATGTAACATCTGAAAATATTGGACTCCATCCTGATCTTGTCAATAAATGATTATGTTAAGTCTATACATTAAAAAAATAGGATTTATGCATCTCATTTTTGAAGTAAATGTGTCACTTATTTTATCTAAATTGGATGCCAAATCATAACTATGAAACTCCCTAATATGATATATAAAAAATAATTTAATCTAAAATTTTACTATTTAACACTATTTCTATACTTAAATATATAATCTAGATATAATTTTTTAAAAAATAAACTATATATTGGTCTAATTTAAAAAATATTTACAATTAGAATTGCAAGTTACTGTAGTTTTAATAACTTTGCTAAAAATTTAAAAATTTATATAATAAAGTTTTTAAATTTAGATTATGCTATATAAATTATTATAAATAGCAATAATTTGCATTTATATCTATATTACAATAATATTTTTTTACAATACAACTAATAGTAAATTTTAAATATAATAAGGTTTAAAATTATTAATATAATTAAAACATTTAATTTATTAAATTTATAATAATAATTTTATTATTAAACTTTTTTAAAAAATATACACTTGTAGTATATATTAAAATTTATACAAATAGTTATTTAAAATATTTTATTATTAAGAATCTAATTATTACAAAAAAAATTTTTACCAAATTAAATAGCATTTTGAATACAAAGAATTTTTTAAATTTTTTTAGATTTTTTAGAATATTTATTAAATATGCTCTGGTAATAAATCTAACTATTAATAATTTGAATTTGTCATAATCACAATTTTTTGCAATTTTGATATTCTATTTTCTCGTGACAAATGAATTAAATTAGAAAAAAATTCATAAGTTTTTATGACATATCCTACATACGTATTTATGTACAGTACATTCATATAACCACGCTAACTTCAGAACTTGCATTATTCTTTATTTTATACGTATGCTACGGTAAACTGTTATAGCAATGCACTGTTTATGTAGTCACTATTTTTATATTAGATGATCGTTTACTTAATTTATTCTTGCTCAGATTTCATATTAAACACTCTCTTTATTAGAGATTATGAAGATACAAAATGGGAGTAGTGCTACACGCCATCACTTTTCTCTTCTACTATTACATACTGTGCTCATAACAACTATTTCAATGCTATAATATGTGCATAACAAATGGAAGCCAAATTTTTAAATTTCAAAAGTTGTGAAAGTCGACTTTTTTAAAAAAATAGATAAAACTGATTATTAATTCAATATAATATTAGCTATGACAGATTTATTACAATATTAACATGCAAATGATCACAATAATTAAAGATTTAAATAGATTATTATCTTATTTTAATTTCTCATGATCTAATTGCAGTTTTTTTTTTATTCTAATTATTATTAAGCAGCGCCAATTACCATTATTATACACAAAAAAATAGTAGATACGGCCAATCAAAATTATTTTTAAAGGCTACAGTTTTTTAAATTTTACTAATAGCGATGTTATATTACAATATTAGTCAAATTTAACAATCATAGACATGTTCAAAAATATTGCAATAATTACCTATTGATGATAAAAAAATGGTATAATAGAAATGCACAATGATCAATATTTGAAATGTTCTTACTTTAAATAACAAGTGACAATAAAATCATCATTTGTATAAAATTGAAAATCATGTAATTCTTTCCAAAAATGATCAAATAAAAATCATTACTCCTACTTAAATAGGATTTTTTAAAGGATTAGCATAAATAATATCAAAAACATATATTATTATCATCTCGAAAATACCATAAACAGAAAAAAGATAACTATAATACAGTACATTCTAAAACAGGAAAAAATTTATAGCTTACTAAAAAGTTAAACGGTACTATTCTTCTCATATTATATATGATTGTACTGGTATAAGATTTAGGTATATAGATCTGTAGATTACATCAAAATGTCATAATGTTCACATGTTCTGAGTTATCCAATCAAAAGACAAAATGCCAGATTACAGTTTTTATTTAGTACTATAAGATTTGAAAATTTTACAATGAATTTTCTAATTGGTCAATAGTGTGACAGACATACGTTTGTGCTTTAATATAATACAGATCAGTGAACACAGTATATTTCAAAGAAGCAAAAGTATTGATTTTGATAAATCTATAGTTGCTTTTTTGATAGATCTACAATATATCCAAAATTGGGTAGTGTTCTTGATGCATTATACATAAAATTAAAATTTTTTAAGAATTTGAGCAAAGTTATTTTTATGATCTGTATAATTAAAATAAAAAAATTATTAAATTTGGTTAAGAACACATAGAGATATCTTTGATAAAAGTTTTCTACTTCTAAAAATGTATATAACAAAAAAGTTCCTCCAAATTTGTTTATAGGAACTTTTATTGAAGATATCTCTATAAGTTTTTGACCAAATTTAATAATTTTTTTTTTATTTTAATTCTATGAATCTATAGTATTCAAATAAAAAAAATTTCACCAAATTTGGTCAAGAACTCATAGAGATATCTTTGATAAACTTTTTTTCTTTATTTCCAAAAACATAAGCATATCACAAAGAAGCTGCGCCAAAATTGTTTACAAGAACTTTTATCAAAGATATCTCTGTGAGTTCTTGAACAAATTCAATAAAATTTTTTTTATTTTAATTATACAGATCTGTAGAATTCAAATAAAAAAATTTTCATTGAATTTTTTAAAAACTCACAGAGATATTTTTGATAAAAGTTTTCTACTTCTAAAAATGTATGAAAAGAAGTTGTACCAAAATTGTTTACAGGAACTTTTATTGAAGATATTTCTATAAGTTTTTGACCAAGTTCAATGAAAATTTTTTTATTTTAATTATATGAATCTTTAGAATTTAAAAAAAAAATTTTATTGAATTTGGTCAGTAACTCATAGAGATATCTTTGATGAAAGCTTTTTTCATTTCCAAAAATGTGATTTCACAAAGAAGCTGCACCAAAATTAGTTAAAAGAACTTATATTGAAGATATCTCTGTGAGTTCTTGACCAAATTTAATGAAAATTTTTTTATTTAATTCTACAAATCTGTAGAATTAAAATAAAAAAATTTTAAAAATTTTGTCAAGAACTCGCAAAGATATCTTCAATGTAAGTTCTTTTAACTAATTTTGGCACAGCTTCTTTGTGAAATCACATTTTTGAAAATGAAAAAAAATTTATATCAAAGATATCTCTATGAGTTACTGACCAATCGATAAAAATTTTTTTATTTAAATTCTATAAATTCATAGAATTAACATCAAAAAATTTTTATCAAATTTGTTCAAAAACTCAAAAAAGATATCTTTAATAAAAGTTGCTGTAAACAATTTTGGTGCAGCTTCTTTGTCAGATATCTTTGTAAGTTTTTAACAAAATTCAATAAGATTTTTTATTTGAATTCTACAGATCTGTATAATTAAAATAAAAAAAATTTATTGAATTTGGTCAAGAACTCACAGAGATATCTTTGATAAAAGTTCTTGTAAACAATTTTGGTACAGTTTCTTTGTGATATATGTTTTTGGAAATGAAGAAATAATTTTATCAAAGATATCTCTACAAGTCTTGACCAAATTTGATGAAACTTTTTTTATTTGAATACAATGGATTTATAAAATTAAAATAAAAAAAATTTCATCAAATTTGGTCAAGAACTCATAAAGATATCTTTGATAAAAGTTCCTGTAAACAATTTTGGTATAGCTTCTTTGTTATATACAATTTTAGAAGTAGAAAACTTTCATCAAAGATATCTCTGTGAGTTCTTGACCAAATTTAATGAATTTTTTTATTTTAATTATACAGATTATCAAAATAACTTTGCTCAAATTCTTGAAAATTTTAAATTTTATATATAATGCATCATGAACGCTACACAATTTTGAGTATATTGTAGATCTATCAAAAAAGCAACCATAAATCTATCAAAATCAATAAATTTGCTCTATATAATAATAATATTAAATCATGTGGCCTTCTGTCATATGATTTTACTATTATTCTGTGAAATACACTGATATCCATTAAATAACAAGAAATTATTCTGTATAAAATATTATCATAAATATATCATCACATTATAAGCCTTACTCTACTGAATTTTATATAATGTCTGGCTCCCTCATCAGATCCAAATAGTTCAAATAATCAGAATGAATCTAAATTAGGTTCAACATTTGGATATCAAAATCTTGTTTATTTATAATGCTAATTTATAAAATGTTAATACTATTTTAAATTTATTTTAAAGTGTAAGACTCATTAGTTATAGCACTTTAATTAATTTAATTTATGACCATTGATTAGGCTTAGGTTAGGCAAATTAAATATTTTGTGTAAGAAAGAATAAATTTTATTAAATCAAAACTATAATTACAATATAGTATTCAAGCTTAAGCCTTAATTATTTTAATAAAAAAGTTTCTAAAACATAATAAATCATATAGTACAGTACAATTTTTTTCTTTATTTCTACAATAAACAATATAATATTTAAAGGATTAAAAAAAACTTTAGAAATTGAGTCTCAAATATACGTTGTATAATGCAATTTGAAATATCTATTTAATTTTTAATAAATAAAATCAAATCTTTTAATATCAAGACAAAAGTAAATAAATTCTATATCTTTTATATAAAATCACTGTAATAATAAAAATAATATATAAAATTAATAATAAAAAACAATCTATGTGTATAAAAAAGTTTTCTTTTATAGTTAATATTGCTAACATAAATATTCGAAAAGGTATCAGCAGTAACAATTATAAATACAGTACTTAAATTTGAAATACAATATATATTCTTAAATTATGCATTGCTATTATTGTTAAATTATGATATAAAGCTAAATATTAATTTTTAATAGCAGATAAATTAAAGTTTTTTCATGTATACCACCTAAAAAATTATAATTGATAAATGTTACTAAAAATTATTTAAATATAGATTATTAATTGATCTAATAACATTACTTAATTATGAATACTGACATAAATATGAAATACAATATATGTTTTTACTTTGCTTTGCTATTATTATCAATTTACAGTTAAATATAAATTTTAAAAGTTAATTTCAATATATATTTTTATACATACCAGCTAAAAAGTTATTGATATATAGAAATTATTAAAAATATAATTTAAATATAAATGTTAATTTCAAATATTAGAATATATTTTTATACATACCAGCTAAAAAATTATAGATAGAAATTGTTAAAATATAATTTCAATATTAGAATATATATTTATACATACCAGCTAAAAAAATATTGATAAAAATTATTAAAAAATATAATTTAAATATAAAGTTAATTTTCAATATTAGAATATATTTTTATACATACCAGCTACAAAATTATTGATAAAAATTATTAAATAAGCTTATGTAATTTTAAAAAAACTTATTAAATAATTTAATTATACTTATCAATTAAAAATCCTACAAAAATACAAATATAAATTAGATGGTAAAAATTATTTGTTTTACCGAAAAAATACAACTTTATAAATAATTAAACTTATAAATAAATACTAATAAATTTGAAACAAATAGTTAATTAAAAGAATAATTATATTAAACAATATTTCTATCTTTACTATAATAAATCCTTAGATATTAGGTTGTTCTTAAGCACTCCTTTAATAGATTTACCGAATATTAAAATTTTCTATAAAAAAAATCAATAATTATACCTATTATTTCATAAATGTGCTCAAATCTGTTAAAATATAATTTTGCAGTTTACACCATTAATTTGAAAATCCAATTATAACAGTTTGAATTTGTAATCAAGTTTATTGCTATTTCACGAAAATTCACTTAGCTGATATCACATAGGTTTAGGGTTAGTATTTGAATAGTTGCAGGCATATATTTAAATAAATTGCCAAATATGTAATGTTAACTAAATGAGCTATTGGCAAACTAAATTTCGATAAAGAATTTTTTTGCTTTTTGTTTTTATATCAGGTTTGTAGATCAGAACTTAACTATGCAATTGCCTGATTATTATTTTCTGATTAATAATGAAATATCGATTATTATATATTTTTTAAATTTTCCTGACGGTACTATGTGCACTAAAATTATTGTGTATAATCAAACGAATATGCTGCGATAATTTCAATTATTGAGTGATATCTAGGTTGTTAACAAATTATAAAGAAGCTGTTGAGAATGCCCTAATCTATAATGACAAAAATCTGTAATCACAAATACGTAAAATTTTTCAAATGATTTGTTCAAAGGGTTTTAAAATTTAGTGCACCTACACCACGGTGCACTCTCTTGATGTATCTCAAAATTTTACTAGGGTAACCCCTGATGTGTTACTAACAAAAAATGCTCCTCGTGCGATTTTACTAATATTTTAAAACTTTAATTCTAACTTTAATTCTAATTTTAACTCTAATTCCAAGCCTAATTATTGTTTGTATTTGTTACTACAAAGTGCACTACAGTGCAGGGTGCACTAAATTATAAAAGCCTTGTGACAAGATATTATAATTATATTTACTAACCACAGTTATATGATACTAATAACTAATATAAATTATATATAGCGTAGATATTATAGCTTTAAAAATATTTTGGCCTTATTAAATTGCCAAAATATTTTCTAAAGCTTCATATCAAAAAACCATGGTAGGTGTTTTTCTTTGGCATATATTATTTATAAAGGTTATTTATACTGTATTAATTTTAACTTTATCAACTACCAATCATATATCTATAGTAAATATAGTAACTTTTTATAGTAAAATAGGTTGTTTTAAAAAAAAAGCTTTAAACATACGTTCTAATAATTAACATATAAAGAGTATATATTAGTATAATGTATACTAAAAAAAATAATGGTTTAAAAATGAAAAAATAAATCAGATTAAACAACTTTTAAACCTATTATATATTTTTGGTTAATTGCTTTACAATATTGGGCATTCGATGAAATAACGGAAAAATTTTTGTCAAGATTAATACATATTCTATAAAAGAAATTTCTTGTTATAACTCATAGGCCCAATATTGGTATCATCTAAAACAATTTTGGCAATTTCATGACAAAATATAAAACTATTTTAATATGTTTTTAATCTGATTTTATCATAATTATTTTTCTGAGATGTATCCCCAAAGGATTTCAATTTGATTTATACTCAGAGTATTAAACCATTCAGAAAAATTTTGTTAAAATATAAATTATAAAATAAAAATGTATATTTATACTTACAGCTTAACAATAAATAAATAATATATTAGTAAGTATTGCTATAAAAAGATATAAATCATTTAAATTTTATACTTACTGTGTCCTTAATAATAAATATAAAAATATTACAATTATTAAAATATAGATTGTTTAAATTTTATTAACAAAAATATAAACTTACGATCTAGTAATTTTATATAATATAATAATAAATTTTAATTATAAAACAGCAAATACGGTATATTAAAATTGCATAATTATACTTATCAACTAATACAAAAAGTAAATTTAATTGTAACTTTAATTTAAAATAAGCAATACCTTCAACTCTAATTAATATGAGTAATTTGTACTTACCAGCTAGATAATAATTAAAAATCATATTCAAAAATTATTACATTATAAAATTTGAAAAATAAATTATTTCAAGATATACTTACTGCCTAATACTAAAAAGTTTTTTCAGACAATAAATAATAAAAAAAAGTAGAATATACGTACTATGCTCTGATAATTTAGTAGAGAAATGCATTATTCGCAAAATATTTCAACTGTATAAATATTTTAAAACTTCAATTTTTTATAATATAATCTCCTGTCGCACTAAGTGTCACTCATGACTACCTTCATCATTATTTTTTACATGTGATTAATCATATTTATAGTAATCATATTGTTACTAGGAATCTTCCCATGAAAGATTCCCGGTCTCATATTGATCATCGGGAAACTCTAATTTTTAACTCTTAATTTTTATTTAATCATTTTCTTTTTTGTATTTTTCACATTTTACATACGTATCTAAAGAACTTTAAAAGTCAAAGTAAATAGGCACAGTAAAATTAAGCTAAAAAAAGGCACGATATGAGCAAAGTGAAAATAAGAGTTTGAAAAAAGTTAAATGTAGAAGTAAAAAGCAAAGGCGATAAACCGATAAAAACAATAAAAATGATGTAAATAAAAAAAAATAAAGCGAAGCCCAAAAGTTAGTAAAGACAATACGAATATAAATATGGAACACGTGTAAAAATAATGGTATGGTAGTCCAATTAACATCTAGTGACACGCTCCTGGGGATTATTTATTTATTTCCTGTGGGGAAATTATAACAGAGTTTACCGATGATCATAGTTCATAGATGGTCCTTCGGGCCATCTATATGCTCTGATCATTAGTAAACTCTAATTTCTACTCCCCAGGAAATAAATAATACAAATAAATTTTAAAACCTACGATTTGTTAATATGATAGGATTTTAATATAAAAATTGGCAATATAAGTGTATTGTTTTAAGTATAAAATTTGATAAAGGCTTATACTCACTAGCTAATAATTTAATAAAATATAGTGAAATGTTAAATTAATATTTTCACATAAATTGGCATATTACTGTAAATAAATGCTATAATTACTTACTGTCAGCTACATATAAAAATATATTTGGTAAGATATATATATATTATCAAATTTAAAATATAAAAATATATATATTAAACTTCATGCTTACACACTGGTGTTTGAGTTAAACAAAATTTAAAATTATATGTTAACGTTAAATAAATATCAATTGACACAGTTCAAAAGGATTCTATACATACTGCCTTCTATAAATTAATAAGAAATATTAGCAATATTGTAAATTATAAATAGTCCGATAAACAGAGTTAATAGTTTATACTTGCCGTCTAATAAGTTATATAAAGATTAAATATATATTGAAGTTATACAAAAAAATTATTGTAGCGAATTTATAAAATATCCCAAATTTGAAATTTTGACTACTAATATGTGATTACTTTCACTATGCTAATCAGTATTCCCATATTAGGTGGTCGTCTAAAGTGAAGACAAATCATGTGATCAACCGCCAATCAAATTATAGAATTTTGATGATCTTTGGCGAAGCAAAAATGAAAGAGAAGCGAAAACCTTGAAAAATATAAAAAACGGCAGTCTAAACCTACCTCGATGTGTTAATCAAAAATGTTGGAAAGGCAATTTTCTTATATATATTACCTAAAACCTAATCTAACCTAATATAGAACGTCCCTAACCCTAAAGTTAATTGAAAAATAATTAAATATGAGTTGTCTCCATTTTAGATGTCCCCCATATTAGGCAGCATAATATATATAAATTTCTATGCCTAATAGGGTAAATAGGGTAAATTAGAATATGTTTGGCAGTAAAAAAGAAGTTACATGCTCAAAATAGGTTGTTCTAAACTCTTTTTGCTTTAATTAACATATATTATGGTAACAAATTTAAATTTGTGGACTAAATACTTGAAATAGTGAAAAAGGTTTGATTTAATTTCATAAATTCACTGGATGTAACAAATAAAAATCTTACTAGCGCGTTCTATTAATTTAATAGAATACAATAAATATAAGCAATATGGTAAAGTGTATATCAATTTAATATCTTTGTACCTACCTACTAAAGTTTAGTAAAAGCATAAATTAGTAAATTAAAAATATTAACAAATAATTTATAAAATATATGCATATTAATTCAATAAGCATATACACACATCCTAAAATTTAGTAAATAAATATCAAATTTGCTTAAAATTAATAATCAAGTATACATAAAAAGAATAAAATAAATTTTATGAACTTGTACGCACGTCCTATGTAATTGCATTGAGAATATAAGTTATCAAGTTTAATAACTTAAGTTTAGCTTAAAGAATCTCAAATTTAAAAGCTTGGTACATACAGTCTAATAATTTTGCAGAATATAAATTAGAAATATAATGTGAATAAATAAAATGTAGATATAGTGCGTGCATCATCATTAAAAAACTTTACATACATTCTAAATAATTTTACATAATATAGTCAGTAAAGTATAAATAATTGTATATAAGAAAAAACTTACGATATGCTAAATAATTTTGCAGAATATAAGTTAGTAAATTGTAAATAATATNATAAGAAAAAACTTACGATATGCTAAATAATTTTGCAGAATATAAGTTAGTAAATTGTAAATAATATGGATATAGTATCTTTATTAAAAAGTTATATATACATACTAAATTATTTTACAGAATTCCTTTTTTTTTTTTTTTTAATATTAAGATGACCACTTAGGTACCCTAGCACTTTATTGGTCCAAACGGGTTGGCCCGGTCAATATGACTGTGCCATATATTACATTTGTATAACGAGAGTACAACTAGCCACACGTACAACTTTTGGTTGTCTAATTTAAGTAGTTCGCCCGAAGGTTCACACTAGATGCCATACCTGCAACCCAACTAGGGGATTGCCTATTTAAACTCTCTGGCTTCTACCCATGTTCAATGTTCCTTCCAATATACCCTTTCACGAGTAATTCGCTGTGAAAGTACCCTGAGGCTTTAGCCAAACACCTATTAGAGAGCATTTGCCCCTGTGGTAAACCTGGTAGAGTAATACCTGTTCCCCACAGGTATTAACCTACGCTTTTATTAACTTACATTTACCAAAGCAAACAACTTGCAGTCAGGGGGATACCCTGCACCTGCTACTATTACCTACTACTGCCCTTGCGAAGTTCACTAGACCCCAGTACCCGGTCAGTCACTCTTTGGACCTTTTCCCCAGTTATCCCAGACTACCAATCCAGTTGGCCCAGAAGGATCAGTCTGCCAGGCTTTAGGTGCCTAAGGTCTCCCTTTCCTTGGTTCATGCTTCTATAACACATGACCTTTTCCTTCAGTATGATTCGGCGGCCAGGTTGTGGCCCCCTTTGTCATAGGAGCTCTTGCCCGTCCAGTTTTCCGGTTAGTCACCACTAAGATCCTTTTCCCCGGTACCGTCGAAAGTCTAGCTACCTCTCCGCTTGGGACTTGCCAAATGGGTTTCTGTTTTTCCGGTTCCTTGGATTTGTCTGTGTAATAAGACACGGTTTCATCCGAAAGCTCCCATTCAAGATGGTAACCAAGGACTACAGGTAGTGTACCCAACCGATCGACAAGACACAGTTACCGGAACACAGGTATATTTTTCAAAAGCGTCGCCAGTGGGATTAGAACTCTAGACCTGCCACTTGGGGGTGACAACTTACCAACTTCTCTAAGTCGCCACACCCTCTATTTTACAGAATTCTAAAGTTAGTAAATTATAAATAAATGAAGACATAGATTGTCATTATTAAAATATTTTATATACATTCTAAATAATATTGCAGAATATAAGTTAGAAAATTATAAATAATATAAATATAGTATCTTTATTAAAAAAAATATACATACTTGCTAAATAATTTTGCAGAATAAAAGTAAGTAATTTATAAATAATATAGATATAGTATCTTTATTAAAAAACTTTACGTATACTCTAAATTATTTTGCAGAATATAAGTTAGTAAATTATAAATAAATGAAGACATAGTGTGTCTTTATTAAAAAACTATACATACTTCTAAATAATTTTGCAAAAGATAAGTAAGTAAATTATAAAAATATAGATATTGTTTCTTTATTAAAAAAACTATACATACTACCTAAATTATTTTGCAAAATTTAAAAGTTAGTAAATTATATATTAATGTAGATATAGTATGTTTTTATTAAATTTTATACATACTTTCTAAATAATTTTGCAGAATATAAGTAAGTAAATTATAAATAATATAGATATAGTATCTTTATTAAAAAACTATACATACTTGCTAAATAATTTTGCAGAATATAGTATAAGTAAATTATAAAAAAATATAGATATTGTGTCTTTATTAAAAGACTATACATACCATCTAAATTATTTTGCAAAATTTAAAAATTAGCAAATTATAAATTGATGTAGATATAGTATGTTTTTTTTATTAAATATTATACATACTTGCTAAGTAATTTTGCAGAATTTCATAAGTAAATTATAAATAATATAGGTATAATATCTTTATTAAAAAGCTTTACGCACACTCTAAATTATTTTCAGAATTTAAAAAGTTAGTAAATTATAAATCAATGTAGACATAGCGTGTCTTTGTTAAAATGCTATGCATACTTCCTAAATAGTTTTGCAAAATATTAGTAAATATAAATGTCAAATAAATTCAGTGCAGGCATAATGATACTCAAATAAACTAAGTACATACAAACTAATAATTTGGCAGATATAAATTAGTAAAAATAATAAATAATAAATATATTGCAAAAATGCCGCTAATTTTAATAATATACATACCAAATTATTTATGTCAAAAGTTTAAATTTTAGAGTAATAAAACGATTTTCTTACTGACTGGCAATTAGAATAATAAAAAAATGTCAATATATATTTAATATATACTAAATTTATAAGTAAAATTATACCAGATACTTACACCTTAAATTTGAATAAAAGCAAATACGTTAGTATATAGTTAATTAATTTATAAATTTAATGAAAACACTATATTTACCAACTAATAATTTATTTATAATAAAAGAATTATTTAAAAGTACAATGAACTTAGAATAAGCAAGAGAATTTCATTTATATATACCCACTAATAGTTTAAAAATTTAATATAGAATATTAATATATATATATATCAAATATTATATTTATCAAGTTAGAATAAAGTAGCTTTAAAAAATACTTACAAGCTTAAATAATAAATTGTCGAATTAATTAGAGGTATCGTGATTATGTAATATGTATACAGAAATTAAAATTTATACTTACACACTAATTATTTAATGAAAAATATATATTAACAAAATAAAGCAAATAAATATTTTTAAATAGGGATATTACTATTAAAATAAGCCATTTCATTTCCAAACTAGTAAGTAATTAACTTTATAAATCGAATCTAATTAATTAAATGAAAACTTATAGTTTGCTAAAAACAATTAAACTAGTTTGAAACGTCACATAATCTCTCTAATAACTATATACGTATATTATACAGTATTGACCAATAAATTTTTATAATAGGTAGTTTGAATAACAAGAACACAGTGATTAGAGTTGTTATCGTGTAGCCTACTCTGGAGTGCTACCAAACCCAATCTGGGTGCGTTTAGAATTATATCTTTAAATTTAGAGCAACCTGGAGTAGCTACGAAGCAACCCGGAGCAAAGTATTGGAGTAAGTCTATTGTAATAAAGTGAGTTAAAGATTGGGTCAATCTAACCTATTCCAATCCAATAATAACTAGTGATATCTTTGTGCTCATCATGTTATATTGGATGTTCGATGTACTATGTAAATCAAAACTTTGTGCAGTCATAAATAAAAATTTATTAATGAATTTTTTTAAATAGCGGTCAATAAGTGATAATTTATAATAATAGCCACAAATTTTAAATCGATGCATAGCGCTAATAGTTTGATAAGTTTTGGATAAAGGTTTTCCAAGATCAGTGTTTCACCTCCACAAAAACTAGAGCCATTTTTTTTTTTTTAAAAAAAAAAAATATAGCATATTAAAATTTTATGTTAAATAAAAAATTTCTTTATAGAGATGTAATGCAGATTTTTTCAAAAGCTTATCCAAAATTATTGATCCATTCAGATTGTACATTTATTTAAAATTGACTATAATTCTTATAAAATTATTACCTATCGATCGCAATAAATTTTATTATGTGACCAAATATAATTTTGATTTACATAATATAGCGAACATCCCATGCCACATGATTAATACTTAGTATAAATTAGGTTAGTATTAGAACTAGGTGAAAGTATACCTTAGATTAGTTTGTTAATGCTGTGAATTACTTTCTCCTTTTTTTTCAAGTGTTCTAGCTATTGTAAATTACAATTGTTGTATCTGAATTAGTTCTGTTTGAACTATCATATCTGATATTTTGATGTTTGAAGTAGAGGTTGGAACCGGTTTTAAAAATTTGAGTTTATCGCATAAAAATTCGAGTTTATCACGCCAAAATTCAAGTTTATCACATCAACTATCAATTTGTGATGTGATAAACTCGAATTTTGGTGGAATTTTAATATAATATCTCGAATTTTGGTGTGATAATCTCGAATTTTGATGCGATAAACTCAAATATTTAAAACCGGTACCAACCTCTAGTTTGAAGTTGCGACTTCAGATGAGAGCTGCTTAAGAGACAACAATAATATACAAGTTCAAGTAATATATATAGTTTGATTTTTGAACCTGAAGAATGAATCAGCCTATTCCAAAAATTGATTCATTCCTCGTTAATATAATTTAACCTAATATCCCTATTCTTGAGAAAATCCACTGAGATTAATTAAAAAAATCTCTTATAAAAACCTCATCTTAATGATCAAATAAATTAATTATTATTTAAGATAATTCAATCTTATTAAATAAATGAAGTTTGCTATTTATCGCCAGTGGTGATCATCGCCAATGTATATTTTGTATCTTTAAATTTTGTCTATGAAATCACCTTTGAGGCTCTAACAAAAAATATTTCTCGTAAAATTTTGGTATAAACTATACCCCCTGCCCCATTCCAGTTCTTACCCTAACCCTAAAATTAATCAAAGTTTAATTTTATTTTGGCAAAAGACTTATTATTAAATTTCTGTTAATCACTAGTGATGATCACCACTGGCAATAAGTAGTAATTTTTTAAATAAATTTAATATTTGCTTACTTCCTATTAATTTAAGAATATTGAAAAATATTATTAAAACATAATTTTATTAGTAAATTGTAAATATTTAATACAGCACTTACGAACCAATTATTTTTATTAAAGTTATAAAGTTATCAATATTTATCTTTTAAAAATATATTATATAGTATTTACCTCTAGTAATAAGAGAAAATTTAAGTATAAAAATTAACTCATTTAATAAATATCATTTTAAACCTAAACATAGTAGCTTTATACTTATATCCTAATCATTCAAATTAAAAGTAATAAGTTTTAATTAGACACATTTATATATATATCCAAATTGAATATATAAATAATTACTGAATTTTTGCGATTTAATAACATATATTATATATTAGTAGATTATGTTATTTTTAATTCATATAAATATTAAATTTTATACATACGAGCTAAGATTTTTAATATAATTATATTTATATATTAGATAATAAAATAAAATAAGAATAAACGTTTATTTTATAAAATCTCTTACTTACATACTATGATTTAATTAGAATATTGTATTTTGATTAATTATCATATTAAAATCGAATATATATAATTTTTAATACTTACATGCTAATAATTAAATAATACAATTTTATAAATCAATAAATTTAAAGATAATATTCTTTAATGTCTTATTATTATACTTACAAGCTAAAATTTATTATAAATTATTAATAGATTAAATTTTTTATTCTAACAGAATAAAATTCTTATATCATATCTGGTGATTTAAAATATGGGGTCTGTTCCTTGAAAATAACCTTACGGGACATAGTAAATCATATAATCAAAACTTGATTTTCAAGGAACAGACCCCATATGCATTATTTATTGTCAAAAAATGCTATATTTTGTACAAATTATAAAATCTAATAAAAACTTACACCCTAATAATTTAATATAATTAGATATACAATTAAAATTGAAATACTTTTTTAAAAAATAAGATAAAAGATATTATACAAACATTCTAATAATAAAAATTTTAGATTAATAATAATTTTTGTTAAAAATATAAATATTAGGAGATTGTACTTAACCACTAAATTTAATAACAATATATTTTTTATTAATAAGTATTTTTAAATATATATATATATAAATTAGCTATAAACCCGTGCATAATGCACAGGGGGTTTTTTAGTTTGTTTTTTTGAATAATTCATAATTGGTTTAAATAAAAAATTATAAATACGACTCATTGCTATAATGACCCTTATATAATTGGGCAATTATATTAAAAATTAATAATCATATAAATAGAGTAAGCTGAATTAGAGGTTAATTTCCTTAATCCGATTCGATCTAAATTTTAGTTGTTTTTTTTTAATTTAGAAATTCATTTATTTTTGTATTTTTTTGGATTTGTTGTCTTGAGGAAGCGAAATACCAAAGTGATATTTCAGATAAGATACTCTATTTTTTCTTTTTATTTCACTTTTTTTTTTCTTGTACTAATTCTATTTTTTTTTGGTATAAATTAGTATCAGCAAAGGTTTTTAAATGGCTTTTTAAGTATATTATTTCCTTTTTTTTGCTTTAGTTGTAAATTGTCTTGTTTTACTAATCTTTTTTTTTTTTTA
>QKWP01001271.1:2660-68316 GCA_003550325.1 Gigaspora rosea | reverse complement strand
AATATTTTAAATAAACATGAATGTAAATATTGGCCAATCAGATTTTATAATCTATATTTAGTAATAATTGGTAACTATAACGAGGTTTTTTATTAATAAAATGGATAAAAAAATCAAAATTTTTTGGTGATAGTGATTATAAGTAATATGTGACTATAATGAGGTTTTTTACTATATTTTAAGTCTGTTGCACAATATTGGGTGCTTATATAGAGGTGTGACTATATGGGGTGTGACTATAAAGAGGTCAGACTGTACAAATGAATATTAATATTAAGCAATTTAATTTTGTTAAAAAAATATATGTAATGTAAAATTAACTGCAATAAATTTTGGTTTAAGATTTTATATTAGTTTAATAATAAAATTTTAAAATAACAATAATTTTAATTTGTTTTGTATACTAGATAACTTACCTATTCAATACAAATAAATTTTTATTAGCCAACAAACTCTTATAATCATGAATGTATCTCTTTCTGTTATTTTTTTCATGTGTTACAAAATAATTATATTTGCTTGAATTAAAACTCAGTGACAACTCCCTACCAATCACGATCATAAATTGTCAGATAACACCATTATTGAGCAAATTTTTGAATAACAGTCAACCAGGCAAATGATTGGCTGACATGTGCCGCTTCGCGGTATGTGTTTATTTGCCCTGTTGAACAAATTTATCATTATTTAAAGATTTTTGCCCAATGATGTATACATATTAATTTTAAGCTTAAATAAATTTTAAATATACAACTAATGATTAAATAGATATAATTGGTTAGTTACAAAAAAAAATATAATATAAATTTTTTAAAATAATTTATATATTGCATATGTGATATCGTTGGCTTATAAGATCAGCTATAATTTAAATTAAATAAACTAAAATAAATATATTTTCTTTTATATAATTAGAATAAAAAAAGGGTTAGAATACAAGCAAAAGATTTATAGCATAATTTTGCAAGAAATTTTTTTGTAAAAATACAAAATACAGGTTTATAGAAAATATTAATTTTTAAAAAAATAAAAATTTGGTTTAAATTTTGTTATTCCTTAAACAGTAAGCAAATCCAGGCAAATTTGGCTAGAAAATTGCTATAAATATGCTTATGATCTATATTTTTTAAAACTTAAGATATTTAATTAAAATTTTTTTTGATAATATTTAAAAATAAGAATTATATTATAGTAGTATTTAATTTTATATTATAAAAAAAAAAGTTTAAGTTGCTAATTAGCTAAAAATAGACAAATTTTAAAAAATTTTTTATCCAAAAAAATTATCTACTTTTTCTTGGCAAACACTATAAATATTAGCTCTAGCTTCCTAATTTAATAGAATGATATAGTTTATAAAAAGGATTACAACTTTTATTATTGCAACTTTTGTGATTTACTTGTAAAAATTAGGACTTGTATTAGAAGTGAAAATTTTTTTTATAGATAGGAACATATAAAATTTAAGAAAACCTAAAAAAAATTTTACAGTAAAAGTTTTAAAATAAAAACTTAAACTTTTATTGTTTTAAAGTTTATTAATAATTTTAAAAAATTTTCATAATAAAGTTTATAAAATATATTTTAAAGAAAATATTCTACTGTATAAATAAAGTATACCCCATATGCTTAATAAATTTTTATTTTATTTAAAATAATGTAATATTACTAAAAAAATCTAGCCAAATTTGCCTGGATTACAGTTTAAGGGATAGTGCTATATTACACTTATCTTGAGGTTTGATTAGTTGATCATATAAGAACAATATCTCACAAAAGCAAAAATAATTTTATACATACTCCCTAATAAATTATTAATAAAATATATTCAATTAGTCGATTACTGTAGCAAATTAAATTTTTTAATCAAATAAAATTTTATTGTATCAAATTTACCATTCCCTAGTAAATAAAAATTTAATAAATAATATTGAAAAATTATAAAAAAAAATATACAAATCTTTTATATTTACCAACTACAGTATTATTAAATAAACAAAATTACAGAATTAAAATTATAAGCAAATTGTGAAAGCCAAATAATTAAACAGAGAAAACGCATTTATTACTTACTGCCTAATAATATATATAATAAAACTTAAATATTTGAAGATATCAAAAGAAATTTATATCTTTTTAAAACTTATACATACTAGAATCTAAAATTAAAAATAAACAAATATATAAATTAATAAAAAATTAAAAATAGATTTTATAAAACTGCATACTTACAATCTAATAAAAACAATATATAAAGTTAATTATAGTAAGTTAAATTTCTAACAAACAAATTTGTAACTTACCAACTAATAATTATTAAAAGCAAAAATAATTTATTTAAAAAAAAATTATAATTAAATTTCTAGAGCTAACTAGAAATTTACAATCTAACAATTATCAAAAACAAAATAATAAAAAATAATTAATATATAAAAATTATTATTTCAAAATGTAATTAAAAATTACTAATTTAAAATAAATATGAACAATAACTAACATACTATCAATTAGATAAAATAAATTAGTTAAGGGTAGGGTATCCTGTGTAATTCGATTTTGATCAATTTATATGTAACCAAATGATCATTCAATCAAATCATGAATTTTGATCGACTCAACGAAGTAAAAAAATAAAAATATAAAAAATGAATGTTAAAACATATGTTTAACACTAATAAAAAATACTGGGAAGGTAGTTCTGCATATAATTTTTACTATAACATTAATATGCAACCAATATTAATTCCGATTTATTTAAATAAGTATTAAAACTTAATATTAAATTTACAATATATATATCTACTTCGTTTAAAACAGCTCATAGGTAACTTTTAATTTTTCTTACTTACTATAGCATATAATTATAATAAAAGTTAATTATTAATAGAGTATCTATTCGTCTACAATATAATTTTAAAGCAAGGCAGTCTCAGTATTGGACAAGCAATGATAATGTGCAACAATGGGCAAAAGACAGTGCCAATGGGCAACTTTTTTACTAAACTTAGTATATATACAACTTACTATATAAAATACCTAATACGAAATAAAATATCTTTAAAAGTATGTTCGCTTTATAACAAAGTAAAATGAAGTTTTTTTTCTAAGAAATATATGCCGTTGAAAATTTAGCTTTGTTGCATATTTAAAACTATAAGCCACAAAAGATCTGCATTAATACATCATATGTGTAACATATCGTGAGATACTCTATCCTTAATATAAATTCTTATCTTTTATTATTTGAAATAATTGTAAATAATACTTACAAGCTAGTAATTAGATAAAATAAATTAGAAATAATGTAATAAAATTATTAATAATTAATTTTTATTTTATTACGTATGTTGTGATGTTGCGGGCGTACACTCCTTACAAATATATCAACTTTACACTACTAATACCAACTAAAACTACTCTAACTCAGCCCTAATAATGGTAAAAGGCAACAATTGAGGCGTGGATTGACTTGGTCCGAGTAATCAGGGTCGAAATAGAGCTTTAGATTATATCACGAGGCTCTAATATGAGATCACGAGATTTTAGGATGTTTATACGATATCACGTATCGGTAGGTTATTGGTTTATAACAATAACAGTTTATTTAATCATATATCGGGGGGAAATTACTAACAACAATACTTTTACTCTAATTTCAAAGGTTATTACTTGACTACATTGAACTCTATCTATATCGTACTTCGTACTTTTCACTTTCTTCGGACATGTTTTTTGTGAAGAACAAAAAGAAACATATTCAAATCACTGCGTCCTATCACTAATGCTATTAACCTTCCAAGGTTTCAGCAGGTTTTCTAGACTTGATATATCAAATATATTCGATATATTTGATAATCTTTAATATCTTTGATATATTTAATATTCTTGATATATTTGATATCCTTGATATATTTGATATCCTTGATATATTTGATATCCTTGATATATTTGATATCCTAAATATATTAGATTATCAAATCGAGTCGGGAACAGGTAATTCGCTTATTACAGTACTATACTACGAATTTACAGTACAATTTATGGGAGTATAGGTACACTACATAATATTACTAAATATACATATTGGGCTTACAATAGACAACTAAAAACGATAATTGATATAGAGTAACAACATAAAAAGAAAATCGGGGTCAATTCACACTCTTACAATGTACTATGAGTTAAAAATAAATAAATATTACAAAAGTTATTAAAAAAATAAACAATGATAATTCAAAAATAATTGAAATTAATACTAACATTTTAACAATTAGATAAAATAAATTAGTAATAAGATAATAAAATATTAATAGTTAAATTTTCATTTTATACATACATACTATAAATTAAGAAATAAATATAATATTAAAAATTATTAAAAATTAAACCATATTAATTTCAAGACCTATTAAAAAGCTTTATACATACTGGCTAAAAAATATAAAATATATTTTAACATTAAGATTAATGCATTATTTAATTACAAAAATAAGCTATTTAAAATACTACAACCTATAAATCCACAAATAATAATATAAAAACTATTACAAATTGTTTAAATACTAGTTATTATAAAATATAATCTTACGAACTAATAATTTAATAAATAAGTTAGCAAAAAAATAAAAATTATTTTGCATAAAATATTTTCA
The DNA here is from genome assembly GCA_003550325.1 of Gigaspora rosea. NCBI lineage: Eukaryota > Fungi > Glomeromycota > Glomeromycetes > Diversisporales > Gigasporaceae > Gigaspora > Gigaspora rosea. Next base: position 63,664 of record QKWP01001271.1, on the reverse strand, counting down.
AAAATACTCACGAGCTAAATAATTTAACGCAAATATAGAATTAGTAAATACTAATATCAATTATTATAAAATAAAAAGATTATACTTACAGTATTAAAAATAAAAAGATTATTAATAACTGCCAACTAAAAAAAATAAAATACTTATACTCTGATAATTTTTAATAAAAAAAATTGTAAATTAAATTTGCATAACTTGGTTAAAGTATAAATTAAAATTGAATTTAATAACGTTATACTTACAACCTATCAAAAAGGGTAACAGTAAGTTATATCATTATCTAAAACTATAATTGAAAAATTAAAACTGTAACAGAATTTATACTTACAGCCTAGTTGCAGTATTTTACATAGAAGTATTCTAGTTATTATTAAATATGGATCAGTATAAGATGTAGTCTAAAACTTTATATATAACTTACAAACTAATGATAAAAAAAAATTATTAAATTAATTACTCTTGTTGATAGTACAGTACCAGGTTGTAACTAGAATTGTTATTGGAGCACTCAGTCAACAATAGAACACATAATCCACTCCGGGAGCTAATCAGAAGGGATTATATTTTTATTTGATGTAGAGTACTCTATAAACAGCTCTAGTTATTATCAACGAACAGTGTTATATAAAAAATAATGTAACAGAATAGTAAATAGTAAAAATCTTGAAAGAATATTTTTTAATAAAACACGAAAGGTCTTTTATGGGCAAAAATTTTAGTATAATTTTTTTTAAAAGTTTTCATTTTCCATTACATCTGAACTCATAATGCGGTTAGTCAATTGCAGCCTGGTAACTATCACAATTGGCTATAAAATGATTTACTCAAAAATTATTAATAAGTTTATGCTTACTAGCTTAGGATTTTTTAGAATTTGAAGAATTATTAAAATGAGATTTAAGTTAAATGAATTAATTGACATAAAAAATGAAAGATATATATTCCATATGTACCAAAAACTAATAAAAAATAAATAATAAATAGATATGAGATTTTAATTAGTTAAGCACTAACTCATTAATTAAGGTAATATTTTATATTTACATGCTAAAAATATTGACAGAAAATTTATTTTTTTATATTTATTAATGAAAAAAGTATATAAGTTATCAAATTAGTTTTAATTGAACATAATTATCAAAATATAATTGAATTTTATATTTACTGTCTAATAATAAACAATTAATAAGCTATAAAAAGTCAGTATGGAAACATAATACAGAAGCACAATTTAAAAGTATATTAATCATAAGAATAGAGTATTCATACTTACCAACTATTATTTAATAAAATATATATTAAAAATTCCAAATTCAATTATTAAGAATAACGTTTATAATTCGATATATAAAAATAAACTTTATATCCACCCACTATAATATAATATAAAAAAACAATTATATAATTATGCAAAAATGTATAGGACAAATATAGTTAATAAACCTATATGCTTACTAGCTAATAATTTAATAAATTTAATAAAAGAATATAGGTACACGTTAGTAATAATTAAATATTAATTATAGAGGTTTGTTTTAAAACACTTATAGATTGTTATAAAATATTAATTCTGATTAATAAAGTTATACTTGCTAGCTAAAAATTTAATAAAATTTATTAGAAATAGTATTTAAATATCAAATGATACTGCTATATATATAACATTTACTTACTATCTAATAAATTTTAATGTATTGATTAACAAATTGTTAATAAGCTAAATAAGTGAGTCCATTCAAAATATTATTGAACCATACCAAAGTCTAAAAATTTAATTTAAAGCAATTTATAAAAAATATTAGACATTAATAGTTTAATGGGAAAAAAAAATATATTGTATTTACGTTCATCTAATAATAATTAAAATTAATTAGAAAAATTTTTAATAATGAAAACATCAGAGAATAAACTTTACAAATTCCATACAACTAAATATTTTAAAATAATTGAGCGATTAGTATATCAACGAGTATGATTAATTAAGGTTGAATAAAATACATACAAGCTTGTAATTTAATAGATCAAAATAAATTAATTAGAGTTATATTATTTTATATAAAACGCTTAACTATGTATGTATTAAGAAATGAATAAATTTTACACTTATTGGCTAAATAATTTAAAAATTTATAAAAAATATAAATTAATATTAGAGTTAATACTATAATACTAAACATTAATATACCGATCTTATATTTACTAGCTATTTAGCAAAATATGAAAAATGAAAAAAAAGCAGTTTATAAATATCGAAGCAATTATAAAATATTTCAAATTGTTGAAAAATATTTTGATAAAAAATTCTAAATGTACACACAACCTAGTAATTAAAAAGTAGGTGAATATTAATAAATTGTAAATTCGGTTGCAGAAATTATTTTGAGCTTGAATTATTAAAAAAGTAAATAAAATGAAGTATAAACATACTGATACTGCGCACTAAAAAAAAAAATAGATAAAAATAAATTTTTAATAATGATGTTTAAAAAGAATAATAGATATTTACTTTCTAATTCTATATAATAACATGTGAAAAAAGATATCATATAAACCATATATAAATATCTAAGATATTAGGTTTAAAATGAATTTTACCTCCGTTACCTAATAATAATAGTAATGCTTGTTTGAAAGAGCAATCTGATAAAATTAATAAAGCTATTTACATGCTAGTTAATACAACTTACCATCTAAAAATTTAATTGAAATTATTTTTTGTTTTAATTAGAAAACATTACATGACTTTTTTCTTTAACAAATAAAATTAAATAGTACTTATGAACTTAAACATGCAAAGTACGCATTAATAAAGTCATTGAAGATAAATACAGTAATTGTAAATTCATAACTGAAAAAAAATTTATACTTACTGACTAGAGCATAAATTTTGATTCATAAACAAAGTTAAAATATTGAATGAATGAGAAAAAAATGAATTGAAGGAATGCGTTTTTAGACACGCAATTTAAACCTTAAACCTCCATACTCATGGCCTAAAATTAATATAATAAAAAACAAAATATAAAACTGAACATATATGCCTCATAAATTAGTTTCAAAAATCAAAGATTAACAACTTACTAGCTAACAATTTGTGAAATAACAATATTCAGAAACCAATAAATCGATCATAACAAATAAATAATAAATTTAATTCACCATCTAATAATTTAAAACAATAAATTTCATTAGAATTGTTGTATGATATAATAAATCCATTTATCAATACTTAAATCCTAGATGTACTCAGTAACTTAGAATTTTGGTTTGTTATACTGATATATCGAAAATAAGGGTCAGAACCAGTTACTAAGATTCAACTTTATAATATACTATTTAGGTTCGCGTTTGCAGATATTCAAGTGTAACATCTAGTTCATGAATCCTATAGGCTGATGGTAAATTTTTAAACTTTGAGTGATGTTTTCTTGACAACACTTTATTAATTCAGATAAAAATATTTTTTCTAAATTTTACAGTCATGTAGAATTTAAATAAAAATATTTTGTCAAAATAAATTAAGTGTTTCAAAAAGATTTTGTTTAAAATCTTACATACCTGTAAACAAATTTTAATTTTCAAAACTTAAAAGTTCTCTTGACAATCATCTAACTAATTTTATGTTTGCATTTTATATAATTGTGAATCCAAATAAAAAAAATTTTTATAGAACTAGTCAGGTGGTAATTCTCAAGAAAGTTTTGCTTAAACTCTTAAAAAAAATTATCATTTATAGAAAAAAAATTTTTTTACTAATGTTGAGTGAATTTTCTTGATAACTACAGCTAATTTCGATAAAAATTTTTATTTAAATTCTATGTAGAATTTTGTTAAAAAATTTTCATCAAAATAATTATAAAAATCACAAATTTACAAATACCTCTATCACTATGTCAAAATCATGAGGTATTTAAGAACCAGATGATTACCGGTATGTAAATTAAATTACCATTGACCATTAAGATTACACATAATAATCTGCAAACCCACCCAGAACTATTGATTGTAAACTGACAAAAAAAAATATGTATATACACAACACAATTGAATTCAGTTTAAATTCAATTCGGTTTAACTTGAATATTAATTGGCAGTCGAGTATATTAAATCAAATAAATCCAATTCGGTTTCTGAATTTGCAACTGGTTTTAACCTCTAATAGAAAAATCTCAAATCGTGTAAAAAACATTATGCATATCCACTAGAAATTGATAAAAATGGTCAATAAATTCCAGTAACGTTTTTGCAGTAATAACAGAAAAATGGAATATGTATATATCATAGAGAAATCGATGTGATACTAATCCAAGACAAATGTATAACTTAATCTTACTTTGAGTCTCATAGCCGGAAAACAGGTGACATATAATCTATATTATAGCAATATTAATAAGGCAGATATTAAAATATCAACAAGTTATTATATAAATCTAATTATAAATGATCTTATTTATACAAATCAAATAGATTGCTTACATTGAGTCCCATATCCAGAAATTGGAAGCGCACAATCTAATATTAATATATATAAGATAAATATTAAGATATCAACAGATTCATGATCTTTATACAAATCATAAATTTATGTGTAATTTCTCTAAATAAAAGAAAAAACAATCCTTAATGATATTTGTTTTATATTTCTTAATATTTGCTTTAAAAAATTATTTAGAAAATTTTCATAATTTTTTTACACTAAAAATTGTATTAAAAATATTATTAATTCTTACTATTACGATCTTCAGCGATCGTTACTTCTAATGCTGATTTATCATTATTAAACAATCAGTTATGGGTGTAGAAGCTCTTAAATGATTTTCATTGGGATTGCAAACTGAGATACAATCAGTTGGTATTTTTTCTAGGTCATAACCAAACCTAATTAGTAATAACTTTTTTAGATTGTCCAAATCTTTTACATCCTTGTTCATTAATTTTACATATCCAGGGCGTCGCACCCAGATTTTGCTTGAAGTAATCTTACTCACACTATAGTTGACAAGATATAATAAATAATAAAATTCAAAAAATTTTTGAAATGTGCAAAAAGATGACATACTCGGTAAGATTTAAATTATCAAATTCACAAGTATTCAAAACATTATTTGTAATAGCTAATGGTGTACTGTAATTGATAAAATGTAATAAATAATAAAATTCAAAAAGAAAATGCCCGAAAAAAAGTGTAGAAGTGTGGCATACTTGGTAAGAGTTGGTGACCCAAGTTCACCAGCATTAAAAATCTTATCTGAAGTAGCTTGAGACATGCTAATATTGGTAGATACGGTAAACATTAAATTTTTTTTTAAAAAAGAAACTATTCAATATGAAATAACAGATAATTTACTTAGAATTGTGACAAACGAAAATGGAAGAAAAAAAGATTGAGCTTTTAATTTATAAACATTAGGATTATTAATAAAAATGAAAAACAATGAGGAATATATCCCATCTAGTAAAAGCCTCCCTAACAAATAATTTCATATATACGTATACATAAAATATATTACTTATGTATTTGAATTGAATTATTTTTGGAATGCGTTTTTATGAAACATCACTTCAGTACCAGAAAACAAATTAATAGACCTCAATAGGTATAAAAAAGCTTAAGATCAGTTTTTGTAAAATGTTGTACATTTAAAAGAATATGGATTACTGGTAATTATTTCATATAATTGTTGATTAAGTCATATAATAAATTATTTTGAAAATATGATAATTATGTAAAGCAGTTTTTTCGTTTTGCATTACTTGGTTTTTCAAAGTCCGGTTGGTCAGTCGAATTTTTTTGTACTATTAATTTAAAACAACACAAATTAATTTTGTGGTTAGCATTATATGAAATTTGTAAATTAGGTTGATCGGGGGTTTTTTTTTGTTTTTTGATTGTTTGTTTTTTTGGTTTGTTTTGTTTTTGTACATCTTATTTGACAATTTCAGAAAATTAGTGATGAAACGATGCAAGACCAGAAACTTGACCTGACAGCAGGCACGTGCACACGTGACCTCAAGATAATCTCTTAAGAGCAGGGTTGACAATGGATTATTAATTATTACCAAATACTATACTATAAGCTAGTTGGTCTATATTGGCTCTATTCGCAAATTATTCTCAATGGAGCAATGGAGTAATACCAATGGAGTTGTTCTCCATTCACCCAATAAATAAATGTGCCAACCCTACTTAAGAGTGATCGATGAAATGATCAATCAAAGCAGGGGCGAGATAAAAATTTTAATTTACAGGAGTAATACCGTAGTTGAAATCTCATAACACGTGACCCGAATTAAGCAGTAGACTTGCATTCGCACCTATGAAGAGTTAAATTGACTAACTAATAGTTCAAAATATCCTTCCCAAACAAGTCTCTGGCATTGACTCCACAAGGCCTAAAACTCTAAAAGACCCAGACCAAATCTTCCACGCCTTTTGAAAATAGGTTATTGTTAAACACATTGTTAGTCGACACCTTTCCAACGTACAAATTAAAATTTTAAATGTATGTATATACGAATTTTTGCTTTTTCGAATTTTCTTTTTGCAAACATGCCTATAAATTTTTTAATAAATTATTTTTAAAAAATATTTTTAAATTTGTTATTGGATTTCATTTTTATAGTAATATTTCATAGTAGTTAAGTTGGCCCATTTACAAAGTTAGAAGTAAAATTAGTATGGCTATAATTAAATGAAGGAAATAACTTTGAATGAAATGGAATGAATCAATCTTTTTACTATTAAAGGTGTTAATTTTTTAATCAGTAAATAAATATTTTTGACCTATCAAACGCTGTTACATCAAAGAAAAATTTCAAACATGTAGTAAAATGGTCAGCAAGCTTATCATTTTAGGCAACAATATTTTGTTCGAAACCACCTTTTCTTTGGCGCTACTTATCAAAGCTTTACAATTATTAAGTAAATAGAGTAATTATCCAGTAAAAAATACGGCAAGAAAAAAATTAAAAAAAATATGCATAGTACATTCAGAAATTTAGAAAAAACTAATAAAAGATAAAAATGAATCTTTTTATTTATTATGTAGTAGCAATATATCTTATAAAAATGGACAGATGAGGCTCTTCTTTCGCAAGGAAATTTTGACTGTAAGATAATACAACTACAAAAATTGCAACCTAATCTATATACAATAAAAAACTTAATACGATTTAATATACGTTACATACCTAATCATTACACTGCATACGCATATAAGGTAAGATATATGCATTATATGATTAAGAACCCGATTTAAGTTAGGATAGCATGAGGATTAGATAGTATTATAGTTTAAGAAGATTTGATAATGTCGGTTAACAAAGTCATTGCATGATTTCATATAGTCCTTCAAGTGTCTTATGTTATATAAATCAAGCAATGAGATTAAACAATTTTATTATGAATATAATGAAAGGAGCTAGCTTATTTCAAGCAAATTTTCAAGCTTTTTCCATTTCTGGAATGGTTCTTCTATGTCAATCTCTTCATTAAATGATTTCATGTTTTGCTGTATCAACGCTACAGCCTTATCTTTGGAGAGATTGAATGTTATAATTTTTTTTTCTTCAAAGCAGAAAAACTGCCAATTGTCTCTTAAATTGTCTCTTAAATTTATCAATACAACAAGTACCCATGTGTAGATTTCAGGTCACAAGCAGTTAATTCTGCTAATGCCTGATACATATAGCTATTATTGATAGATTTTTTCAATTCAAAAAGTACCCAAACATGATTTTGTGGGATTTTTGATGCAATAGAAATTCTATCAATAATGGCTACATCGGTGGTCTTAATTAATCTCAATGGGAAAAATGTATTTGCACCCATACTTAAAAAATTATTGTGTTTGGATGCATCATATACTTCAAGTTTCCGGTACTTGGAACTTGAAGTAATTTTTTTTATTTATTTTTCCACAAATTTAAAAAATTTACTTTTATTTTGCCACAAAATTAACAAAGATGAAAAAGAAGCAGCAAAATTTATTTTGCTTTGTGCAAATTCTGAACTATCAAATATTGTAACCTTTCTGTAAAAATTAGAAAAGTAGTAAAATTATAACAATTGCGAAATAAAAACGAATGTTATTCATAATTGGATTTAAAGAGTGATTTAAAGTTTGTGACGGCATAAATACTAGTTTGGAGTCAATTGTGCTGTTTAGATCAGCAAAAAAATTAATTTTGTCTGTTAGAACAAAAATATAACAGGATGATCTGGCCCTTTTAATAGAAATTTCACTGAAGCTTGATTTATATAGGGCTATTATAAGTGCAATCGTGGTCAGTTATTTTATCTTGATATAATACCTTCCATCTCACGCATGTATTTTGGACCAATCGATCTGGGCTGGATATAATTTTTGATTTGCATGAGAATAGTAAATTCTCAATGTCCACCAAAATAATCTATACTGCCGTCTCCTAGTACTCGCCTTGGTCTATGAAATTCTAAGTTGACATTGTCACAGTGGTGAACAGTATGCGGCATTTTTGCCGGAAAATAAGATTATAAGCAATCGATCGATTAACGGCTTGTTCACGTGATGCACGTGATTGATTGGATTATGTATATGAGATCATCAAAATGATTAAGTATGGACGATTGGTAATTTAATAAATGCCGGGGTAAGTTACGGTATCAATTAAGGTGCAAATCAGTAGTACGGAGAAGTATACCGGCGCGAGTAAATGATGCGCATAAAATATGAAGTAATTATGAGGTAATTAATAAGGAACAATGGATCATATGATCCATAATTGATGCAAAGTAATATGAATCAAATGAGACATATATAAAGGAGCAATTAGAATTGTTAGAGATTGGTTGTTAATTAATTGTTAGTTAGTCTTAGTATAGTTAGCAAAAATCCCCTTTGTAATAAAACCGTTTATATAAATAAAGCAATAAATAAATTTAGTAATAATAAACACTTGCCTTATAGTTTGGTTCATTTGTAATTAATTATTAGTGCCTACCATCCGGGTTAGGTTTTTCTTTGACGAAGGTCATTGACTAACCCACGACAACATTTACAAATTTTACTTTCATTTCATCTTCAAGTGTCTCGCCTTTTACAAAAAAATTCATTTTTATTGACAGTATAAGAGAAATTAATTTTTTGAAGTAATTTTCTAATATCATATATCTGTCTTTTTGGTCTCTTTTAGGGCGATCAACCCATTAAAAATTGGTGACACCTTTGACTTCATAATCAAAATTCAGCTCTATTGCCTCAAGTTTGAGACCAGTAGCAGCTTGAATTTTGTCCTAATAATTTTGTTTTATTGTCGATATTGAGACATTTAATGGTTTTTGAAAATTCTTTATCAAATTTTCAAGACTATTTAGTCTTTGAATCCTGAATAACTAAAAATTAAACATTATATTAGTACTAATATAAATTATTTCAGCCAGTTTTAATAAGTACTTATTAATAATTCATAGTTACCTTATATCTTTTTGAATTTTATAAAGAAGCTTATAAAACATCTTCATATTGTCTTCTTAGATACCCAGAAATTAAAATGCTCTGAAGACCATAACACTATCAAACAGAAAGAAATAATATATTCTTTCAATAGCAGGTGGAGATAATAATGCATTATTTGATTCAGAAATGTCTTGGATAACAGGATAAGTTGAAGATTGAGTCGAATATATAGATGATATATGATTCGAAAAACATTCGGGTTGTGGTTTACTGGCTGTGCTAAGAGACAGGAATAATTTTATTATAAATGGAGTGTACAGGTATGGAGGATGATAATAGAAACTGAAATATGTGGAGGGTTTGGGTGGGGTGAATAAAATTTCTTGAATATTTCAGGACAGAGTTTGTAGGGTTTTGGGGTCTTCGTATTATGCTATGTTTTTTAGATGACTTATTTGTATTATGGCTTGAACCGTATGCAGCTTGTGACCCTGTGCTGGTATTTCAATTGTTATCGCCGCTGCTGTGTAATATTGAGGCAAGTCACATTTGGTGGATTTTAGTTGGTATCACATGATCCGTGCTTAGCCCGGTTTTTTGAATTGTTGACTTATTAGTCAATATATATGAATCAATTGAATTAGAAAACTGCAGAACAAAAAGCATTTGAAGAAGATTTGGATGAAAATAATATTTAGCGAATATCTGATATTAATGCTGTAATACGGTGAAGTATTTTTCTGAAAAGCGGAAGTAATGTTGAACATTGGTCATCAGAAGATGTATTCGAGTTAAATTTAAAAGCCAACACAGGGGTTTTTACGTAAGACTTTTTTTGTACATCACACAACCAGTGTTGCAAAATTTTGTTTACACAGATCAACCCAAAGAAAAAAAATAAGCAAAAAAAACAAACCGGGAATCCAGCCATTAGTAAAATATCGGGAAGGTGATTTTACCATATGAACGTTTGTTTTGAATTGTTCTGATCATACTATATCATAGGGCTGTTTGGCAGCATCCACTTATTTGTGCGGGTAATACAAACTCTTGAAGAGGAAATAGAAATCAAATTTTGACTATTCTGAATCAGCCTGACAAAGAATCCAAATATGGCAAAAGAATGAAAAACGAAAATATGCAAAAACCAATGTTTAAATCGATCTTGGTACACTAATTAAAAATGACAGGAATAAAAACTTTACTTACAGTAAGCATCATTCTAACCCTATAGACTCTAACATTAAAGCACTAACCCTAAATTTTTATCTCACGCACTTAGTTTATTTACAAAATTAGAATTTGTACTACCTGCGCAAATAAGTAAAATGCTGATTGCTATGCATGCCAATCTTTGAGGATAAGAACAATACGTACTATTATCTCTTTATACCATTCGTTTTTTATACGCTCTTAACTTTATATACATATTTAATATATAGAATGACCGTTGAAGTTAATCAGAAATTTGATGGCACATTTGTTTCAATTTTTCTATTTTATCAGATATAAGGGTAAAATTTATTTAACTCAAAAGTACAAAATAGAAAAGTATTTAAAAAAGGTGTTGAACTTTTTGGTGAATTATTAGTCAATCTTCCAGATATAGATCTTGGTTTTGATAGAAAGGTCAGATTTTCTCTTTGCTTTGGTGAAGAAGAAATTAAGGCTTCCACAGTAAATTTACTCAATGGACAGAGCTATCATACTGCCTTTAATTTAGATGCAGAATCTTAGTTATTGTGAAATCATATACTGTATTATATTACGAGTTTGGCCTATAAAAAAAGTGGTGCATGTTGTGTTACAGGTTGACGTTGGGAATGCTCGAAATGCACAGATCATGTGACATGCACAGGAATGTTTACAGAATGGCACAGTAAAAATAGTACAGACATTATGGCAAAGAGTGATACATAATATCCTATTACATGTTCAGATGATACAAATGTGTATGTTACACATGTATTGGCTTGTTTCGTGAAGAGCAAAGATCAGTCAGTAAAATAATTTTTTTTAAAAAAAGTTCAATATCTCATGATTTCAGTGATGAAGCTTCCCAGTGTATCTTAGCAAAAAAAATTCTTTACAAAATTTTACTTCATATTTGTTTATCTTATATTGATAACTATGCAAATTTTTGTTTTAATAGTTAATCCATATCATTATTGGGGTGGCACGTGAATTTACGTTCATTACTCGTGTCAAATCCCATGCCGATTTGACTAATAAACTGCTGCAAAACCCGAGCCATTTACAGTCCAATTGGCATGCGCATACAGTTACATCTTGACCTGTGCCACAAGGACCCGAGCCATGTGCATACAGTTACATCTTGACCTGTGCTACAAGGACCCGTGCCTATTGGTCCAATTTTCTTATGAGTTGCTTTATGGATCTTGTAGATTTGTGTAAGAATATTTTGAATTTCAATAATTATTAAAATTTCCTTTATTCTGTAAACTTGTCATTAAATTTTGAAATAAATTTCCAATATTGTCACCAGTATAGCAGCAAATAAATCATTTATAGCATTAATATTGGAAACTATCAAAACAAATTTAAAATGAGAAAAAAGCAGAGAGAAATTTTTTAAGAAAATTTCAAAAAGTCTTAATAGCAAATGAGCTGGATTGTGCTAGTAATATTGAGCAATAATAATAAAGAATAATACAAATTAGCGTGGTTACATACTATTCTTATGTAGGATAAGCCATAAAAACTTATGAATAATTTTCTTATTTAATTCTATTGTTATGAAAAATAGAATCTAGCATTAAATAAAAATTGCTCTTACTTTTAATGCTATTGTAAATGATCAAGTCTAAAATTTTATCATAATTGAAAAAAATTGCAATTATAACAAATTCAAATTATCAATGGATTAGATACTAGCTTTTATTTTACCAGAATATATTTATTAAACATCCTTAAAAAACTAATGAAGATGGTTTAAAAAAAAATTCTTTGTATACAAAATGCTATAGTATATTTTTGTAAAAAATTTTTTTTGTATTAAAAATTAAATTTTTAATAATAATAAATCTTTTAAATTCTTTATAATATACAGAACTATAAGTGTATACTTTTAAAAAAGTTTAATAATAAAATTATTAATAAATTTAACAAATTAAATGTTTAATTATATTAATAATTTTAAAACTTATTATATTTAAAAAATTTACTATTAGGTGTATAATAAAAATATTATCAGGCAAACAGCACTATTAAGCTATTTTTAGGTCCTCAATATTATAAATGCAAAATGACATTATAATTGATAAAATTTTTAACTAATGCTAATTGCTGATATTAAAATATGCCATTTATATAATTATAATAATTTTAACAATACATTTTAAAATATGTAAAATGTAATTATACTGCTACATATTTATAATCTATTATTTAATTAAAAATGTAAATGACACACTATTTATGAATACAAATAATACATTATTTAAAAGTGCAAATAGAAAGTACAATTTTGGAAATTGCTGCGAAGAAATTCATTAATAATTTTATTTCAGTTTTGTGTACTTGTATCATTCACATGATTAGGCTCAGTAATTGGAATATTGACCAAAGATAATTCATTAAGAACTTTTTGTTGGTTATATTCAGATAAGGAATTAGTTTGAGATGCAGATCCTTGTTGATTCACGGCTATAAACAAAATTTTAATTAAAAATAATTAATAATTATAATAAATTATTTTTAATAGTTATACCTTGCTGTGGTAATAAAGACTTTGCATTTACGAATGAATTTGTAAGAGTAAGATTATGCATATTTGAATTATTTCCTTGATTACTAGCATTTTGATAAGATTTGCTATAGTCTAAAAATTATGTATGAATAAATATAGCAATATTAAAATAATAATTAATTTAATTTAATATTTACCATCTTTATGATCATTCATTTGTCTGATCTTGATCGCATCTAAAAATCCTGAAATTTCTTGCTGTTGTATAACTGTTTTGGGTCACTCATAAGCTGCAAGTCCTTGTTGTGTCTTATGTCTTGTAATAGATATTACAACTGCATCACTATATTCTAATTTCTTAAGAACTTGCACAGATGTTTTGCGTCCAGAATGATTACTAATTTGTCGACCTATTAAATCTAAACCTGCATCCTTTCAAATAGAATAAAAAAGGCTACGCAATGCCTTTTGTAGATATGGCTGATTAAAATCTATTGAGTACTAAATAAACCTTATTAATAAAATATCTGTTAGATATATTATAAAATAAATTAGTAATTAATTTGATTACCTTCATCGACTCAGCATGGCTTTAAATAGAAATTTTCTGGAGCTGTTAATGGTCTTTTTTTTTTGTTGTTAAGGTGAGGATTTGCTTCTATCTTTATTGATAAACTGTGTGAGATTCCTCATGGGGTTTCTCTATATTACAAGAATATTTTAATACAATTTATATTACAAGAGTTGAGACTCAAACTATAGACAAAATTAATATTATCTAATTTATCTGCAATCTAAACCTACTAGAGTGGTTAAAACTCACCTAGATTTGGATATAGAGTATAGAATTAGTATTTGAGCTATATTTGATCTATTGGTAGGACCAGGTATCAATTTTTCGAAGTGCATGACCAGTAGGTGGACATGTATTTGTATCTTCATCATGTAGTTGGTCAGGAAGACCACAGATGCAACTATAGGTATAGTGAATTCTAGTATGTTTATATACAGAAGTATGTGGATTTGGAAGAATAGTAGATGTTGAGCTAAAGTTTTGAGAGGTTTTCCATTGTGCAAGTTTAGCACAGTAAGGTTTCCAAAGTTGTTCATAAGTATTATAAGAGATATTTAGGAGAATTTTAATAGCAATATTGGAAGCTATTTTGTAAGAAGAATATTGGGATATTGTATTAATTAATGGGAGTGGAATAAAGCCTTGAATGGTAGTTATAAATGAGGGGGTATTGAGGGGGGATTGTAATTAGGATTTAAGCATTGGTGATTAATAAGATTTGTACGAAGTTGTTGAATCTGAATTTCTGTTATATCTGAGAGATCTGAGAATGAGAATTGTGTAATAGTATTATGGATGATTTGGGATATATTATTATATCTAGTACAAAGTAGCCAATGAAATTGGCTTTCAGGTTGGTTGCAGGAAATACATTTTGTGTGTTTAGAATTTGTAAAATTTAAGGAGTTAAGATAAGGTAGTGTAGGGAGCATATGAAGTAAGTTTTTAATTCGAAATGATTTGGATTGGCAAAGTTGAAAGTTAGTATAATTGTATGAGCGTTTGTGGTTATTGTTAAGGAAAAGCCATGTAGCATTCCAATCGATTTGGGTTGCAATAGGAATAATATGCTGAATTCGATTTTGTGATAACCACATTGCAATAATATGTGCATTGCAAATATTTTTAATACAGCGACGTGTAGGTTGTTCTACATTAAATTGTTTATATTGTAGATAAAATGAAGGGTTATAAATATTGTTAGGGAGAAATTGTAAAGTGGAAAAACTTGTATGGTTTTTTGCTAGTTGATCAGCAAAATTGTTAAATTCATTATCGCTATGTGCTGGAACCTTATGTAAAGTAATAGTATATGAATATGATTGGATGAGGTATAAAAGGGTATGCCAAATAGGCCAATAATTATATGAGTATATTTTGCTAGTATTGTATTTAGTGTTTAGAAGGGCCTTGTATTTTGAAATAATAGATTGGGAGTCAGTATATATGTGAATGGTACTATTTCGAGGACATGTACAAATAGCTGATAGTATTGCAGTTAGTTCTGCTTTGTATGATGATGGCCAATTTTGGATTTGTGCAGAGAACTGGTGAATAATTGAGTTGTTGTAAATCTGTATCCAGGCAATGCCCATTGAGCATCTTGAGTTACCAAGATCGGTAACAGATCCATCGGTATAAAAGGTAAATTCTGAAAGAATAGTATTTGCTTGTGCTATTTGTTGCAATGTGTTAGTTGAAGTATTAGAAGAAAAAATCTCATTTATTGCCGTAGGGTGAATTGGTATAGAAGGTAAAGATGGTATTGAAAGTGGATGGCGAGATGCTATAGAGAAAAGTAGATCAAGATAGTTGGCATTGAGCTTGAGTTTGTTTGATATTTGTTTGTAAACTTTTCTACCCAAAAATTTAGTAGATAAAGTTGCAGAAATATCAATAGTACAATAGTGTTGAATTCTTTTTGAGTTAAGCGAACAACCAGTACATTGATAACAAACTATATTTGAAATTGGATATAAAGATGTCTTTGTTTCATCAATTTCAGAAGTCCAGTGTGTAATAGAGATAGTATTGGTTTGTGGGTTAAAGCATCTAGCTTTTCCCATAATAATGTTTTGTTCTTTGTATGTTATAAGCCAGGCTTGTTTTTAGTATTAAAATGACCAGTAGTGTAGGATAAAGAGTTGATTGAAGGTAGTTGGAGTGTAGATATAAGTTTTCTGGTAGTGGAATTAGTAGTTATTTTACTTTCTAGTATAGTAAACCATTTAGGTATCTTGCCTGGTATGAGAGAATTAATTTTGGTAAAATATGTTCCCATGTAAGGAGTACAGAGTTGTCAAAAAATGTAAGTTGTTCAAGAAATATAATATGTTTTGATCAAAGTTGACGTTTAAATATTGGATAGTGAGTATGAGTTTGCAATATATTTTCAAGTGGTGTATAGGGTAAGTCTATAGTATAGAGTTGTATTATATCTGATTGTGCATGAATCGATAATTCAAGGTGTTTTAAAAGTAGGATAATTTTGAAAGTTGTAGTATTTTTGTTAGCTCCGTCTATTTTTGGGTTAGGGTGTAGTAGTATATTAGTAATAGACCATAAATTGTTTTGTAGTTGTTGTAATCTAATATGTGTACTAGTACCTAAAAGTTCTTTATTGTTTAGTCAGAGGATAACGTTGGATATATGATATTGTAGCTGAATATTCCAAATATTCTTGATACCATAAATATTATGGTTAAGCATTGTACTATTAAAAGTAGATTTGGCTAGTTTAGCTTTGTGTTTTGCAACTGTAAGATATCTTGCAAATATTTTGTTGCATATTGATTGTGACAAAACAATGTTGTGAATTCGATATTCGAGTATAGGTGTTATTATAGTATTAATAATATAACTAGCCTGTTTGTTAGTTATTATTTTTGTGTTAAGAGTATTTACAATCTCAAATATTTCTTGTGTAATTAGTTTGATTTGAGGATATGTTATGGTGTTGGTAGTAAACCAGCAACCAAAAATTTGAAAGGAGTATGAAGAGGTTGGGTTGGAATAGATGAGTTGAGAAAAGTAATTGAATAAGATTTCTTGGTGTTAGAGATTAATACCGATTTGATTGGATTAACTTTAATATTGGTCATTTGATAAAATGATGATGCAGTTTGTATAATTTGTTGTAGTTGTTGAAAGGATTGTGCAATCCATAGAATATCATCCATGTATGTTAAAACTGAAGCTGAAGCTTCTGTTTTGTTAAATACTGGAGGTGATATTGTTGTAGTCCATATAGCAGAACTAGTGTAGCCAGTATATGTACTAGAAATTTTGCTAATAAGAGAATTATAATAAATTCGCCAAAGTAGTGGAGTTATAGTTTCACCTTGGTCTATACTACCTTGTACTTCATAAGGTTGTGTAAGTCCAAAGTTAGTAATAACTCGGTTTGACTGGTCAGTAAGGGAAGTGCAGAAAATCCCGTAATTTTTTAGGGGAGTGGGGGGTCCCCAAATATCATGTCCTATTATATATATAGTATAAATAGCCAATCATATTGAAGAAAATTGATTTTTAGTTAATAACAGATAGTTGCTACATAGTAAAGTCTAAATTTTACTAAGTAAATCGAAAAAATATCAATTAAGTAAACTTATTCAGCAGATCAAATACACTTACTACAAAATTTTCTTAAGTATTGGAGAACTTTTTATTATTTAACTTTAACTTTTATGTTCGTCGAATATATTTTTTTAAAAAATTTTAATTTTTTCGTCGAACGTAAAAATCAAAAGTCAATTAATTAAAACTTCTCCAATACTTATGAAAATTTTTTGGTAAGTGTATTTTGATCTGCTGAATAAGTTTACTTAATCGAATTTCTTCGATTTACTTAGTAAAATTTAGACTTTACTATGTAGCAACTTTTGTCGATTGTAGGGTAGCTTATTTTCAGGTCAAAGACATTTTGAGTTTTTTTTAAATTTGATTGGTCAATAGTCCTATCACTAGGGGGAGGGGGGTCAGGACCTATATAAACCCTAATTACGTAATTTACTGCACTTCCCTAAGTAATTTGGTGATAATATTAATTAACTGAGAGGGCATGTTGAGTCAGTAAAGTGCTTTTTCAAGAAGATTAAGATTAACAGAGTCATATGCTTTGCTAATGTCTTAAGAGAGCAGCCAAATTTCTTTTGGTTACAATTTGCATCTTCAATAAAGTTATTGAGAATATGAATAGGAATATTTGTACTATTGCCTGGCAAGGCAATGTAATTGTGTGGATTGAGAATATTGTATGATAAAAGGGTATTATTAAGACGGTTAGTAAGGATTTTAGTATATAGTTTTTTAATATGTTCAATAAGACTAATAGAGCGTGTGTTATTTAGATTTCCATCAAATATAGGTTTTTTAGAAATTGGAAAAATATGACTGTCCTTCCATTGTTTTGGAACTTGTTGTGATAGAATGCATCGATTAAAAAAAGCTATAATTGCAAGAATTGTTTTTGTTCCACAATGTTTAAACATTTCGTAGCTAATACCTGAAGGCCCACAAGCTTTATTGTTTGGAAATTGTATTATAGTACTAGTAACTTCTTCAGCAGTAATTTCAGTGAGAACTGTGTTTTATCAGGAAGAAAGAATAGTTGGAGAAGGTCTGTATTCAGATTGCCATTCTGTTTTAAAAATAGATTGATTATATGGATTGTGAGCTGTCCATTGATGGAAGTGTGATTGGATGTATTCTTTAATTATTGGTGAATCAGTAATAATATCATTTTCTGTTTTGATATTATCTAAATGTACAGGATCAGTATGACGATTAAGTATACTATTAATCATTTTAGTAGGCTGTGTAAGTATTTTTTCACATCTGGTATTAATAGCAGAATTGATGTGGTGTCATAAATACTGAGAGTTTTCAATATTTCTTGCATTATATAGTGTTTTCCAAGCAATTTTAGTTTCTTTGAGCCATTGAGTAAGGTTTTGGTTATTTAGAGGAGGTTGTAGAATATTGAGATTGTGTTGTTAATGGTCTTTTTGTAATAAAAAATTATAATCATCGATAATATCTTTATCATTAGGAAGACTAAGAAGTTCTACCTGTGCTTCGGGATTATTCAAACCACACTGTTTGTTTTAGAATTAAAAAGTTGAACATCATAATGTTTAATGAAATTATTTATTCGTAAAGTTTGGTGTTCACCTCCAAGAAGTGCTAGAAATATAGAATTATAAAAAAAATACATTTTAAAAGCCCTTTAGGAGTAGATTTCTGGAGAGTTAAATAAGAAAGAATTGCTTGAACTTCATGTAAAGTAAGACTATCAGCTCCATTATGTTCTCCAAGTCCTTTTGAAGCAAGAGATTTTAATTTTTTTTTTAAAGTTTCATTAAATAAATAATATGCCTTTGGATTAAAAAGATCAATTGGTTTTGGAAGCTCAGATTTTTCATTAAAATGCCTCCAAATGGCGCTGCACAATTTCGAATTGATGATGCATGGTAAGAAGTTCCATCGATTTTTTTCATTGCAACAATACATTTGCACAACTGATCCTCTAGAACATCTTTGTCATTAATGTCTTCAATCTTTCCAGAATACCCAATATCAGCACAAAATATTTCAAGAGCATTAACCCATGTTTTGGTTGCATGGTGTGTTGCTTGAACTCTTTCTGAATTGTGAACTTGCTGAATATCTTGAGCAGTTGGTTCAGTATAAGTAAATTTCTAATAAAGTAAAGTTAAATTAGTATATTAAATTAGAATTGAAAAAACAACTAAGATTTTACCTTTTGTTTTGGCATTGAATAAATTGTAAAAGAACAAAATACTTAATCTGAATTAATATCTTTTTTATTAATATTAAACTTAAATAAACAGTGATATTATAAAAAATAGCTGCCCAATAACATCAATATTGTGTGTGCGATGGACAATTTCAAGGGATTAGTTCAGGTTGCATAATGATTGGGTACCATCATGCCGTGATCGCAGCATGATAGTACCCACACGCACAATATTGATGTTATTAAGCAATCACTATTAAGCTATTTTTTATAACGTCACTGTTTATTTAAGTTTAATATTAATAAAAAAGATATTAATTCAGATTAAGTATTTTGTTCTTTTACAATTTATTCAATGCCAAAACAAAAGGTAAAATCTTAGTTGTTTTTTCAATTTTAATTTAATATACTAATTTAACTTTACTTTATCAGAAATTTACTTATAATGAACCAAAGGCTCAAAATTTTCAGCAAGTTCGCACTTCAGGAAGAGTTCAAGCAATGTACCATGCAACCAAAACATGGGTTAATGCTCTTGAAATATTTCGTGCTAATATTGGGTATTCTGGAAATATTGAAGCCATTAATGACAAAGATGTTCTAGAGGATCAGTTGTGCAAATTTATTGTTGCAATGAAAAAAATCGATAAAACTTCTTTTCATGCATCATTAATTCGAAATTGTGCAGCTGCCATTTGGAGGCATCTTAATAAAAAATCTGTGCTTCCAAAACCAATTGATCTTCTTAATCCAAAGGCATATTATTTATTTAATAAAACTTTAAATGGAAAATTAAAATCTCTTGCTTCAAAAGGACTTGGAGAACATAATGAAGCTAATAGTCTTACTTTACATGAAGTTCAAGCAATTCTTTCTCATCCAACTCTCCAGAAATCTACTTCTGAAGGGCTTTTAAAATGTATTTTTTTTATAATTCTATATTTCTAGCACTTCGTGGAGGTGAACACTAAACTTTACAAATAAATAATTTCATTAAGGGTAGAGTTAACATGATAGGGCAAATTAATGTAGATCATTGCTAAATTTTTTTTATATAAGATAAAATATAATAAGACGTCATTTTGCTTATAATGTTTATATATATATTAAAAAAAATAAGCCACAATATATAAATATTGGATAACGTGATTATAAAAATTATATAAAAAGTTATAAATAGCTAGTAAGAAAACTATTAAAAGTCGATTTCAAATTTTTGGGTGCCACATAAAATTTTGGGTGAAACATTATGCAGTATGTCGATCATTTCGTGATCTTATTCATATTATAGAACATATTTGATATACGTATTGCTACAGTTCATTCTGGATAAAAATATTTTTTTGTAAAATTGTTATAATTTATATGTATCGTCATAAAAAAATATATATGTGTGTTTAACAAAGATACTTGCGTGTACGGGTGTAACCTCACATAATATTGTAATATATATTATCAAAAATTTTATGCAGTAATGTTCTAGAATATTCCAAGAACACAACAATGATGATTATGTGGTACCAAAAATTTAGCCACATTTTGCATATAATCAATGATACAATTTAAAGCATGGGGGACTTTCTCAAATTTCAGAAAAGCTCAGGTTTATCATGTAGGAATCAGCCAATCAGCAGCAACCTCCCTAAGCACATGACACACTGTTGATTAGACAATCGTTGAATGTGGTGAATATTCTCGAATTCTAAGAATTTTGAAGAAACTTTTCATATCCGGGTACTAGCTAACACGACAACACGTTATTTTAGTGTGCACATCACAATCACTAGCAAATCAATCAAGCCTACACACCTAAACCTCGTTTTTCTAGTTGTTAAATGATCTTTAATAATAAAAATTTTTATTAAATAGGCTATTGAAATACTTATACATACTATTAAGTAATATACGCATAATAAAATAAAGTAATATACGCATAATAAAATAATATAAACTTATTTGCAGGCCAGTCAACATTTTAAATATAGTTTTGTAGTTTTGGCTTAGTAGTAAGCGACATATTTATTTGACTAAAAAAATCCATCTTTAATTTTAGAAGTTTTTAATACAATGATTGAATTCCTATTTCTACTTAACATCTTGGTTTAGCAAAAAGGCCTAAATATAAAATGACAATAATAGTCAGTGAATTGGATGAACTAAACAAAAAAAACCTACGAAATCAGACATATTGAAGAAACAACAACAAAAGAAAAAATTGCAAATAACTGTTGTAACTTAAATAATTAAGCAAAGCGTTACCTGGACTAAAAAAAAAAGAAACTTCGTGATAATAAGAATCATAGAATAAATATAACATAGTAATTTTCTTTCTTTCACGTTGGCTACAGTTTGTTCGACATGTCTTAAACTTCAACTACTTTCGAATTTAAAAAAGAATCTAGAAAAAAGAACATTCTGACAAGTTAGAACATCACTGAACTTCTACTAAGTGTTGTTATTGTCTGTATATAATATTTCTATTGATTACAGACCTCCTCATTACGGCATGATGCAACATGATGCAACTTGATTTCCTATAGAGACGTTCGCTACGAAGTTATTCAATTAGTGGAATAGTGCACCGATACTAGTTTTTTTCATAAGTTTGCTTATACGCGAAGTTTCGGTTTTACTAGTCTATGCAATATAAATACTCGTGTAATGTAGATCCTGGAAATCATCAGAATCGAATGTCCCCCATGCTACAATTTAACTCTACCCTTAAACGTATGATGTTCGACTTTTTAATTCTAAAACAAATCAGCATGGTTTGGATAATCTGGAAGTACAAGTAGAACATCTTAGTCTTCAAATTATAAAGATATTATCGATGATTATAATTTTTATATTACAAAAAGGCCATTAACAGCTCCAGAAAATTTCTATTTAAAGCCATACCAAGTTGATGAAGGTAATCAAATTAATTACTAATTTATTTTATAATATATCTAACAGTTATTTTTTTAAAAAGGTTTATTTGGTATTTTAATCAGCCATATCCACAAAAGGCATTGCATAGCCTTTTTTATTCTATTTGCAAGGATGCAGGTTTAGATTTAATAGGTCGACAAATTAGTAATCATTCTGGACACAAAACATCTGTGCAAGTTCTTAAAGAATTAGGATGTAGTGATGCAGTTGTAATGTCTATTACAAGACATAAAACACAACAAGGACTTGCAGCTTATGAGTGACCCAAAACAGTTATGCAACAGCAAGGAATTTCAGGATTTTAGATACGATCAAGATCAGACAAACGAATGATCATAAAGATGGTAAATTTTAAATTAAATTAATTATTATTTTAATATTGCTATATTAATTCATATATAATTTTTAGACTATAACAAATCTTATCAAAATGCTAGTAATCAATGAAATAATTCAAATATGCATAATCTTACTCTTACAAATTCATTCGTAAATGCAAAGTCTTTATTACTACAGCAAGGTATAACTATTGAAAATAATTTATTATAATTATTAATTATTTTTAATTAAAATTTTATTTATACCGTGAATCAACAAGAATCTGCATCTCAAACTAATTCCTCATCTGAATATGACCAACAAAAAGTTCTTAATGAATCATCTTCGGTCAATATTCCAATTACTGAGCCTAATCATGTGAATGATACAAGTACACAAAACCGAAATGGAATTCTTAATAATTTTTTAGTGGCAATTTCCAAAATTGTACTTTCCATTTGCATTTTTAAATAATGTATTATTTGTATTCTTAAATAGCGTATCATTTACATTTTTAAATAAAATGTATTATTGCTAAAATTATTATAATTATATAAATGGCATATTTTAAAATCGGCAATTAGTGTTAGTTAAAAATTTTATCAATTATGATGTCATTTTGCACTTATAATATCGAGGCAACTAAAAATAGCTTAATAGTGCTGTTTGCCCGATAATATTTTTTATTATACACCTAATAGTAAATTTTTTAAATATAATAAGTTTTAAAATTATTAATATATTTAAACATTTAATTTGTTAAATTTATTAATAATTTTATTATTAAACTTTTTTAAAAGTATACACTTATAGTACTGTATATTATAAAGTAATTTAAAAGATTTATTATTATTAAAAATTTAATTGTTAATACAAAAAAAATTTTTTTACAAAAATATACTATAGCTTTTTGTATACAAAGAATTTTTTTTTAAACCATCTTCATTAGTTTTTTAGGATGTTTAATAAATATGTTCTGGTAATATAAAAGCTAGTATCTAATCCATTGATAATTTGAATTTGTTATGATCGCAATTTTTTGCAATTATGATAAAATTTTAGACTCGATCATTTACAATAGCATTAAAAGTAAAGGCAATTTTTATTTGATGCCACATTCTATTTTTTCGTGACAAATAGAATTAAATAAGAAAATCATTCATAAGTTTTTATGGCTTATCCTATATAAGAATTGTATGTAACCACGCTAACTTGTATTATTCTTTATTATTATTGCTCAATCAGCTGACTTAATACAAAAAAGACTGAATTACTTTATTTACAATATGAAAATATATGGAATAAGGACTCACTACCCTTATTGGCTCTAATATACATAATCACATTTTCCACTATAGTGACATGCATTCATCACAACAGCAAACGAAATGGACACCTATGATGCCTTTATATAAAGGGAAAACCATCGAATCTTCTCATAGCTGAAAAGAGAATCAGTAACGTGTTCATGCCGGTATGAGCGAGGTTCATTCTTATGGTCCTTGCACTACCACTTGCTGCCGTGGAGCCAATACAACAACTGTCCAACAACAGGTCTTTGCACTGCCACTTGCAGCCGCGGATCCAACTACTTCTGGCCCTTGCACTGCTACTTGCAGCCGTGGAGCCAGGTACACAACAGTTCCTTGCACTGCCACTTGTAGCTGTGGAGCCAACTACCTCTGGTCCTTGCACTGCCACTTGCAGCCGTGGAGCCAGGTAAATACATACTACATGTCCTTGCATTGCTAATGCAGTCATAGAGCCCTCATTATCGATCTAACAATAATCATGTGAATATCAAAATCATATGCAGATCTGAAATTACTTGTAAAAACAAATTACAAAATCTCACGACCATAAAAGGATACATAACAAAACCTGTACATGATCAGTCATAAAGTCATCTGATCACACAATAATGATCGCCCTGTCACTTCGTTGACAGGCTTTTCATTATACTGGTCCTTGCACTGCCACTTGCAGCCGTGGATCCAACTACCTCTGGTCCTTGCACTGCCACTTGCAGCCATGGAGCCAGGTACAAAACAGGTTCTTGCACTGCAACTTGCAGCCGTGGAACTAAACAAAACATCAGGTCCTTGCACTGCTAACGCAGCCATGGAGCCTGGCATAACAAAAACATCAGGTCCTTGCATTGCTAATGCAGCCGTGGAGCCTGGCATATCAAAAACATCAGGTCCTTGCACTGCTAACGCAGCCATGGAGCCTAGTATAACAAAAACATCAGGTCCTTGCACTGCTAACGCGCAGTGAAGCCTGGCATAACAAAAACATCAGGTCCTTGTGCAGCCGTGGAGCCTGGCATATCAAAAACATCAGGTCCTTGTACTGCTAATGCAGCCGTGGAGCCTTGCATAATAACAGTTTCACTTGCTTGACTTTGGGTAGGTAAGGGAGAGCGATAGAGCCAGCCTCTACAAGGCGAGCGACAGCGAAGAAAAAGATACCTCTTTTTCTTCGAGACAATCAATCTTAAATATTCTTCTCATTGTTCTTACCCCTGTACCAATCTAACAATACACATAATGTGAATTTCTGAAAATCATATGCTAATCCAAAATTACCTGTAAATACAATTTTCAACATATAACGACAATAGTCAAAGAATAACCATAAAAGGATACATAAAGAACCTGTAATATGTCTGATCATAAAGTCATCTGATTTCGCAATAATGATTGCCCTGTCACTTCGTTGACAGGCTTTTCATTATTATTGCTCATCAGCTGACTTTATACAAAAAAGACTGAATGACTTTATTTACAAATCTGAAAAACATATGGGATAGAAGAGGATCGCTGGCTAGCAAAATTCATCTTTCTAGAAAACTGCAACTTTGCTGTTCCAACAGACATCTATAACATAACTGCTTTGCTGTCGCAACCTCCTATAGGTCATATCTGCGTCAAAGATAAGCCTGCTTCCATTGCGGACCAATCCCTGATATCAGAAATACCTACATCTTCTGCCATTATGCTGCTTGGAGAACCCATTGGAAAACTGTCACATTTCCTTCTCCAGTCCAAATCACATTATTATTATTATTTTGAAGATCCAAAGATTGCTTTGATTCTTTTACGAAGTGCATCTGCAATCTTTTCTTCCTTTTGACCCACGATCAGCCTTCTCAAGGTCTATTGATTACCTGACACAGGTATAAGGAATTCAGTTCTAAGCATAGCCCTCTTCAGTTTTGGGTTATTCCATATATTGCGCAGATTACCATACTCTTTCGTTCATTTACATTTCTTGGGACCTCTTCATATCTCTGGATTCTGGTTGGACTACGATGTACACATCTCCCCTATTTAAATCAACGATCGGGGTCTTTTCAGAACCCTTCTAACTCTTCACTCCAATTTTCCTCCAACACCGATTCTGTAATAATAAACCCAGGAGCTTTCCAACTCCCATTGCTTATCGTTCTCAACTCCGATTCCTAAATAGTAACAATATCTATCTTGGTACTCCTTTGTTGGAAATACCATATTTGCCAATTTGGTAATAAGTGAATGCCTTAATTTCATTCTTTTTTCAACTGTTTTTATACTACAAAAAAATGTCTAATGCTCATCTCCTTCTTTATCACATCCATTTTTTATCAGTGTTGCCTTTCCCGATTTCTAATACAACCTGAATGAACTTCTCTCTTGCAAGGTGCATCCGTTAACTTTTTCATCTTGATCCAAGTTTATTTGAACTAAGACTCGGGAAGTCTTGCAAGAATGCATCGGCTAACGCTTTCTCTTCTTCTGATCCAAGAATATTCTGACAAGATCCAAAGGAGTCTATGCAATTTTTATGCAAATGCATCGTTATTTTTTCCCTCTTGATCCAAGTTTATTTGAACTAAGACTCGGAAAGTCTTGCAAAAATGCATCAGCTAACGCTTTCATGTCCGTGTTGTGTTTAAAACGAGCAATAATAATGCAACACGAAATTTTAATTCGCTCTAGACATCTAAAAACATACAAGTCATTCCTTACTATTAAATTATAAAGTCAGATTTGAGTTAGGTGAGTGTCTAGGATTCCTTTCTTCTGATCCAAGAATATTCTGACAAAGATCCAAAGGAGTCTGTGCAATGTTAATGCAAAGTGCATCAGCTATGCTTTTTCTCCCTCTACTTCAAGTTCATCAGATCGAAGATTCGACTTTTCAGAGAAGTCAACGCAATGTTTGTGCAAAGTGCATCAACTAATGCCTCTACTACTTTGCTTCTAAACAATTGCCTTCCAGATTCAAATATATCAGTGTAATGATCTTGCAAAGTACATTCGCTAATACTTTTTCTACTTTCTGCTTCGCTCATAAACGATTGTCAAGATCCAGAGAAGTTAGCATTGCGTTTTTGCAAAGTGCATCATTATTGCTTTTCCTCCTTCTACTCCCTATATTTCTGCGAGGTGCATCAGCTAATGCATTTTCCCCTTCTGATCCAAGATCGCCCTTACTAAGATACCGGGAAGTCAACATAGTGCTCTGCAGCTGATGCTTTCCTCGCTTTGCTCTTAACGATTTGTCTTTAAGATTCAAAAAATGATAATGCAATGCTCTTGCACATACATCCCAATGCTTTCCTACTTCGGGTCCACAATAAAAGGTCCAAAGAAGTCGGCATAGCATTCTTGCAATGTGCACAGTTATTACTTTTCCTCCTTCTAGTCCCAGAAATTTTGCGAGGATTAAATTCTTTAACGTGGTGTTTACGCAACAAACTTCGGCCAACAGACGGTATTATACCAGTTCAAGTCCAATTTGCATCTCGTATAAGAAAACCAATATCTGCGAAGCTTCAAAACTTACGATCTGTTTCGCTCCACAATATTGGTATAATAATCCTACACTAATGCCGGTTTACGAGTGCAAATGAAAAAAGTTTTTTTTTTTTTTTTTTTAAAAACAAATTGAAATGTATATGGTGGAATACGATAGAGCCAGCCTCTACAAGGCGAGCGATAGCGAAGAAAAAGATACCTCTTCTTCTTCAAGACAATCAGCCTTAAATATTCTTCTCATTGTCCTTACCCCTGTGCCGATCTAACAATACACATAACAATGTGAATTTCTGAAAATCATATGCTAATCCAAAATTACCTGTAAATACAAGTTTCAACATATAACGACAATAGTCAAAGAATAACCATAAAAGGATACTTGAAGAACCTGTAATATGCCTGATCATAAAGTCATCTGATTTCGCAATAATGATCGCCCTGTCACTTCGTTGACATTTATACGTATGCTACGGAAGACTGTTGTGACAATGGATCTGTTTGCGTTATCACTATTTTTAGATTAGATGATAATTTACTTTTACTTAACTTTAACCAATACGACTGTTCCTACTATTAACCAACTCAACTATTAGATGATGCGAATATCTAACTACATCTTACAGTGCATACTTTTTCCTGTAAAATCCGGAGGGAAGAATTAATTAAATTGTCCAGAGGTCATTTGATGCATTTCTTCAAATAAGTTTCGTAAACATTGAAGGAATAAGGTTTTCGTATTAGTCATTGAAAAAGTCGCAGTATTTTCAAATTGAATCTTGTAAACAAGAATTCAAATCGTTCAATATTTAAAGAGGTATGAGCGAAATTGTTGAAACAGTATTCAACAAGAAAATAAATCATAACGGTAAATAAAAAAAAAATTACGAAAAACACACGTAGTTCAGCCATATTCAGTTAAATTTTTCGAAACGACATTTATCGAAAACAAATAAATCTACTTTTTTTATCATTCGTTAAGTTCTTTTAGTATGCTAAAATTAACTAAGATATACAAAATTAGATAGCATTGTAAATTAAATAAAAAAAAAACGTTTAGTAAAAACAAAAAAAAACAAACGATGTTTTAATCAAATTTTCACGTGTTATATAAATGATTAGAAACAGCAGCAATGCAAGTCGTTCATTTGATTCAAATATCAACTTCCAGTTTAAGTCTTATATAAAGTGAAAAATATTCATTTGCAGGCTTCAACTTGGTAAAACCGATGAGTGACATTTTCAAGAAATGGATCCTTATATCAACTAAACATCATATAATTATTTAATGCAAGATCCAAATTAATGGTGACTATACTTTTATTAAATCAGTATTTCAATGTTTTATATTCGGAGTCAATCTAAGTAGCTCTTCTCTTTGCATCACAAATTTAAATACTCAAGCATGGTTCTTATAAGTATACACAATTTATAGGATATTAATCATGATCTTTAATAAAAAATTACGTAAATAAAAAATGTACAGGAATGGAGTATAAAGCTACAAAATGATCGCAACGTGTTGAAGGAGTAAAATTTTGAATCTATCTAAAATTGGAAAGCATGACTCTATTCGTCATGTGGTATCAGATGTTCGTGCTGCATTTCATCTTATGTTAGATTAGTGGTTTTGAAAAATAAATACAAGTTCTAATAATAAATAGCAATCTTCTAAATTTTTAATATAAACTTAATACGCAGATTGCACGACTAGAATATTAATAATAATAAAAAATTAACAATGTTTTTTTACTTATAAACTTTTTATAGTCTACTACAAATAAAAAAATTGACACTTTTTTAAAATTAGTAGCTTGAAGTAAAACCAGCTATAGGTATAAAATTTGACTTTTAATTCTAATATTAAAGTTATCTAATCCTAGTTCCAATTTTATAAAATGCAAATATTTTCAACAGCTTAAAATGGCTAAATAAGCAATATATTTACCAGATTATTCGATTCGAATCAAATTTATATGGTGTTATCGTTCGCTATAGAATAATAGAAATCAAAGTATTTATATATTAATAAATATTTATTATATATCAATAAATTAAAATTATCAAATACACACATGAAATATCATTATCATATTCATCAGAAATTGAAAAATCGAGTGATGTAGATTCTAAAAATTGTAAAAATTTTTAAAAATTTTAACGACCAACAATTGAAGTATATTATAATAAGTAAATTATTTACCACAATTATTTAACACTTCTAAAGGTGGAATAAATGAGGAATTAATTGGCTCAGAAAGGTTTTAAAGTTGAGTAGTTTGCTTGTGAGTTTATCCTTATAACAAATCGGTAACGGATTTGATAATGTTGGAACAATAGCATCCGCTGATTGAAATTCCTTTAATATTACCGTTTCATATTTTTGTTCTAATATCTTATACCACCTTAACAATTTCTGACAAATATAAAATGCAGATGGCCTATTAGAAGGATTAGCATCCATACATTGATTGGCTAATTGAATATAGCATTTAGGTGTGCCTTTAGCAAATTCTGGACGTAATCCGTTACATATTTGAATAGCCAACGCTCCATCATACTCAAGTCGTAATGAGGTGGCCTCCCTGTAGACATTTCTGTCATAATAATACCAAAACTATAGATGTCTGCTGCAATCGTATATGCTCGTTTGTTTAACACTTCCGGTGCAACATAAGGTAAAACACCGTAAACACCGTCTTCAGATTCATCTTTTTTTCTAGATAGGCCTAGATCTGCAATGTAAGATATTAGATCTCCATTAATATGTTGATGTTGTAATATATTACCACTATGAAAATCCCCATGAGCATATTCCGCTTCGTGTACTTTTATTAAATTTCTTGATATATCAACAAGTTGCTTTAATTTACTTTTCCAATAAAGTTCCCTGAAATTTATTGATAGAAACTTATGAAGCTTCCTTTATTTGCATATTGAAATACCATTAAATATTCATTATTGGTTGTATTTTTAGTTAGCCCATACACTTCAGGTTACTGCCCATTAATCTAAATTCTGTATAATTTTTAAACTTGTGAAATAAATAAAATTTATAATGTTAATAATTTATTTATATTAAGTCAAAAATAAATCATTTAAACTTACTTCTTTTAAAAAATTTTTCTGTGAACCAGATAAAGTTTTAAGTGCAACCATACATGACGGCATACGTGACTTTGTGTATCCACTTGAAACTACCTTTTTACCATCTAACCACATTGCTGAAAACACTATTCCAAATCCCCCTTTACCGATCTTTTGAATATTATATAATCTATCAAAGGGATTCATTCGATTACATCATCATAGTTTATGGCTTTAAGCTGAAATTCTTTAATGCAATCATCGACATCCTTATTTTCGCTTGTCCATCCTTGTGTTACTTTTTGAATATCACATGCTTGACACCAAGACGGAGATGTGTTAATTTGGATGCAAATTGCACATATTCCATTATTTTTTCTTTTAGATCCAATTACTTCATCACACACAAGCATATATTCATTTGTTGTTGTGTCATGAGTTAGGCCATATACTTTGAGTTCACTATCATTTAACTGTATATAGTCTATAAACTGTTATAAATAGCGTATATAAATTAAAAAAACTATATACAGTATTCGTAATACATTAATAACTAAAATATTTTAACTTACTACTTTAAGCTCCACTTTATATTTTGGTATACGTGACTGAGTATATCCAACTATATCAAACTTTGCAAAACGTATTCCATCTAACCAGGTTGCTAGAAGTCTATCATCAATCACTTGAATATTAACTAATCTATTAAAAGGAATCCATTCGATTACATTCTCATATTCTGTAGCTTTAAATTGAAGTTCTTTAATCCGATCATCGATATCCTTATTTCCACTTGTCCATCCGTGTATTGTTTCTGAGGGACACATGTCTGACACCAAGCCAGCGATGTGTTATATCGGCTGCAATCTGCGCATACTCCAAACCCATTTTTTCTTTTAGATGCGAATTCACCAAATACAAACATATATTCATATTTTGAGTTAGCCCATAAACTTTAAGATCCTCTGACTGTACATAAACTATAAACTTATAAATATTTATAAATATATAAATATGAGTTATAATAAATTAGCAGAGTACTACATTAATATTTTAAATATTTATCTTACTTCTTTTAATGTTTCTAATAAATTTTGTGATCTAGTTAATGCTTTAAGTTCCACTTTATGTGCTAATTTACGTGATTGTGTATATTCGCCATATCGAACATAGTTTGTATATCGTGCACCATCTAACCAGGTAGCTAAATATTTATCACCAATATTTTTAACATCATCTAACTTATTAATAGGAATCCATTGTAATACATCATCGTATTTTGTGGCTTTAAGTTGAACTTCCTTGATACAATTATCGATTTCTTTATTTCCACTTGTCCATCCTTGTGTTGCATCCTGAGGGTCACACGTCTGGCACCAAGCTTCAGAAGAATTATATCGGTTGCAATTTGCACATACTCCACATTTATAATTTCTTATAGATTCAAACTCATCTTTGAATACTAACATATATTCATTTGTAGCTGTGTTCTGAGTTAATCCATATACTTTAAGATCCCTTGACTGTACATAATCTATAAACTTATTGAATATTTATAAATATATAGATATGAGTTATAATAAATTAATACGTAGTAGTATATTACATTAATATTTTAAATATTTATCTTACTTCTTTTAGCATTTCCAATAGATTTCGTGATCTAGTTAATGCTTTAAGTTCCACTTTATGTGATGATTTACGTGATCGTGTATATATACCATATCTAACACAGTTTGTACGTATATATCGTGCACCATCTATCCAGGTTGCTAAAAATTTATCACCAATATTTTCAACATTATTTAATTTATTAAAAGAAATCCATTCTAATACATCATCGTATTTTGTGGCTTTAAGTTGAACTTCCTTAATACAATTATCGATTTCTTTATTTCCACTTGTCCATCCTTGTGTTGTCTCCTGAGGGTCACACGTCTGGCACCAAGCTTCAGAAGTTTTATATCGGTTGCAATTTGCACATACTCCGTATTTATGATTCCTTTTCGATTCAAACTCATCTTTGAATACTAACATATATTCATTTGTAGCTGTGTTCTGAGTTAATCCATATATTATAAGATCCCTTGACTGTACATAATCTATAAACTTATTGAATATTTATAAATATATAGATATGAGTTATAATAAATTAATACGTAGTAGTATATTACATTAATATTTTAAATATTTATCTTACTTCTTTTAGCATTTCCAATAGATTTCGTGATCTAGTTAATGCTTTAAGTTCCACTTTATGTGATGATTTACGTGATCGTGTATATATACCATATCTAACACAGTTTGTACGTATATATCGTGCACCATCTATCCAGGTTGCTAAAAATTTATCACCAATATTTTCAACATTATTTAATTTATTAAAAGAAATCCATTCTAATACATCATCGTATTTTGTGGCTTTAAGTTGAACTTCCTTAATACAATTATCGATTTCTTTATTTCCACTTGTCCATCCTTGTGTTGTCTCCTGAAGGTCACACGTCTGGCACCAAACTTCAGAAGTATTGTATCGTTTGCAATTTGCACATATTCCATATTTAAAATTTCTTTTAGAAGAATATTCATCAAATACCAGCATATATTCATTCGTATCTGTATTCTGAGTTAATCCATATACTTTAAGATCCCTTAATTGTACATAGTCCTTAAACTTTTATAAATATATAAATATGAGTTATAATAAATTAATACGTAATAGTATATTACATTAATATTTTAAATATTTATCTTACTTCTTTTAACATTTCTAATAAACTTTGTGATCTAGTTAATGTTTTAAGTGCAATTATGCATGGCAGTGTCCTT
This sequence comes from Gigaspora rosea, assembly GCA_003550325.1. NCBI lineage: Eukaryota > Fungi > Glomeromycota > Glomeromycetes > Diversisporales > Gigasporaceae > Gigaspora > Gigaspora rosea. The sequence goes on along the minus strand of QKWP01001271.1, from coordinate 30,222 downwards.
GATCGTGTATATTCAGATTTTATATAACGTATTCCATCTATCCAGGTTGCTAAAAATTTATCACCAATATTTTTAATATTATCAAATTTATTAAAAGGTATCCATTCTAACACATCGTCGTATTTTGTGGCTTTAAGTTGAAATTCCTTAATACAATTATCGATTTCTTTATTTCCACTTGTCCATCCTTGTGTTGTCTCCTGGGGGTCACACGTCTGGCACCAAGCTTCGGAAGTACTGTATCGTTTGCAATTTGCACATACTCCATATTTAAAATTTCCTTTAGAAGAATATTCAAGCACCAGCATATATTCGTTCTGAGTTAATCCATATACTTTAAAATGCCTTGACTGTACATAATCCTTAAACTTATTAAATATATACAAAAATTAAATATGAGTTATAATAAATTAATACGTAGTAGTATATTACATTAATATTTTAAATATTTATCTTACTTCTTTTACATTTCTAATAAATATGGTGATCTAGTTAATGCTTTAAGTTCAACTTTATGTAATGATTTACGCGATCGTATATATCCATAACCATCATTTATATATCGTATTCCATCTAACCAGTTTGCTAAAAATTTATCACCAATATTTCTAACATTATCTAATTTATTAAAAGAAATCCATTCTAAAATACATATCGTATTTTGTGGCTTTAAGTTGAAAACCTTTAATGCAATTATCGATTTCTTTATTTCCGCTTGTCCATCCTTGTGTTGCCTTCTGAGGGTCACACGTCTGGCACCAAGCTTTAGAAGTATTATATCGTTTGCAATTTTCACATACACCATATTTATGATTCCTTTTAGATTCAGATTCATCTCTGAATACTAACATATATTCATTTGTAACTGTGTTCTGAGTTAATCCATATACTTTAAGATCCTTTGACTGCACATAATCTATAAACTTATAAAGATATAAAAATAAGCTATAATAAAATAGTATATATATATATAGTAGTATATTACATATAGTAGTATATTACATAAATTTAAGTGTCTATCTTACTTTTTTTAATACTTCTAATAAGTTTTGCGACCTACCAAATGTTTTAAGTGCAATTATGCATGGTGGTGTACGTGATTGCGTGCATTCACCATATCTTACATAGTTTGTGTATCGTATTCCATCTAACCAGGTTGCTAAAAATTTATCCTCAATATTTTTAATATTATCAAATTTATTAAAAGGAATCCATTGTAATACGCCATCGTATTTTGTGGCTTTAAGTTGAAATTCTTTAATACAATTATCGATTTCTTTATTTCCACTTGTCCATCCTTGTGTTGTCTCCTGAGGATCACACGTCTGGCACCAAGCTTCGGAAGAATTATCTCGTTTGCAATTTTCACATACTCCATATTTATGATGTCTTTTCGAATAGTATTCATCAAATACTCATTTGTAGCTGTGTTCTGAGTTAATCCATATACTTTAAGATCCCTTGACTGTACATAATCTAAAGACTTATTAAATATTTATAATTTAAATATGAGTTATAATAAATTCACATGAATAGTATATTACATCAATATTTATAATTTAAATATGAGTTATAATAAATTAACATGAATAGTATATTACATCAATATTTAAATAATTAACTTACTTCTTTTAACATTTCTAATACATTTTGTGATCTGGTTAATGCTTTAAGTCCCACCTTATGTGATGATTTACGTGATCGTGTATATATACCATATCTAACACAGTTTGTATATCGTGCACCATCTAACCAGGTTGCTAAAAATTTATCACCAATATTTTCAACATTATTTAATTTATTAAAAGAAATCCATTCTAATACATCATCGTATTTTGTGGCTTTAAGTTGAAATTCTTTAATACAATTATCGATTTCTTTTATTTCCACTTGTCCATCCCTGTGTTGTCTCTTGAGGGTCACACGTCTGGCACCAAGCTGGATATGTATTATATCGTCTGCAATTTGAACATACCATGTAATTACAATTCCTTTTATATTCATTGAATACTATCATGTATTCATTTGTAGTCGTATCCTGAGTTAGTCCATATACTTTAAGATCCTTTGACTGCACATAATCTATAAACTTATTGAATATTTATAAATATATAAGTAAGTTTTTATAATCAACTAATATGTAGTATTGTATTACAATAATTTTTGAATATTTATCTTACTTCTTTTAACATATCTATTAAATGTTGTGATTCAGTTAATGTTTTAAGTTCTATCTTATGTGATGATTTACGTGATTATATATATTTATAATCGTCATCTATATATCGTATTCCATCTATAGACTTATTAATATATATAAGAAATAAGATATGTATTAAAATAAAGATATATATATAACTATATTGGCTGTTGTCAATAGAAATAAGGCAGATCGACACTTTAAAAAAAATTACCGTATTTATTCGCCATGTGTACCCCATGCAAAGTATCCTGTAGCAATTTCGAAATCCATTTTTTGATTTATACCCAGGGTACTTGAATCTGGGGGTATACTGTATTAACGGGGTACATATGTCGGATATTTTCTCTGGATACATTGCTGGTTGGCCAAAATGTAACTGATTGCTGTGGGTACATATCACAGACATAATACCCGGGTACTAAAACGAACAAGGGAAATACACCGGGTACTTATGGCGGATAAATTCGGTAATATCTTAACTTTCATAGCTCATATCTCAATGAATTTTGAAGCTATGTTGATGTTTTAATATTTAAAGAAAGCTTAGATCGTAGGCTTTTTTTTTTGACTATTAAATAATTAAGATAACCTTTAAACCCATCGAGATATAAGCTGTGAAATTAATTTATTAATTTTTTTAAAATATCAATTGTCTTATTTCTATTGAAAGCAGCCCATATTGTACGACAATAATTTAAATAATTTTTAACTTACTTCTTTTAACATATTGGATAAAAATGACGATCTAGTTAATGGTCTAAGTTCCACTTTAGATGATGGTATTCGTGACTGCACCCATTCGTTATATTTATCACATTAAGCCGACGTATTCCATCTAGCCATGTTGCTAAAAAAAATATATCTCCAATATGTTGAATATTATCTAATTTATTGAAAGGAATCCATTCAATTTCATTTTCGTATTTTGTAGCTTTAAGTTGAAATTTTTTAATACAATCATCGACATCCATATTCCCACTTGTCCATCCTTGTGTTGTTTTCTGAGTATCACATGTCTTACACCAAGCTCTGAAAGTATTATATCGGTCGCAGTTTGCACATTTTCCATAAAATTTGCTTCTTTTAGAAGTAAATTCTTCATTCATAATTTTATGAATGTGAACTCCGTAAAAATTAATTGGATATTATTTTTATTCTGCACGTGTGTACATACGTACAGTACGTAACTGGTAATACGTATGTTACGTAATACGTTGCATCTCAACTACTCAATTGTTAACCCCTAACTCCATGTGATTTCGCTAAGTGACCTGTAGGGGAAATAGCTTTTGGGGGAATTGAGCGACATCAGTATGCATTTGTGTAGATCTAAAGTGGAACGAAGGTGTAGGATAACCTTTTTTTTGATGCTGTAATTGTAATTTGTAGATCATATAATCGAGTATATTGAACTTTAGCGTACCCTCTAAAGCGCAGGCTTTGTGTAACCAACGTTAGGGATTTGGGTTCAATTATATGTAGTTTAGGTTTAGTAAATGTGTCAGATGCTGAACCTTTTTTATAAAAAGCGAAGAGGGTTTGTCTTCTCGGAGGACAAATAAGATTTATTTATAATAAGGTAGCTACGCAACGTAGTGTGCTAAAACCAGGAATAAAGGGATAATAGATTATATTGAAGATTTAATTGATTATTTATATTTACTGAATTGAATTTATAAGCATATACACTTTCCAAAAAACAGAAAAAATGTTCATGAATAAGAGCCATGGTACTGTATGCAAGGTCGATGCCATCATGCCATATGTGCTATAATTAATTAAATTACGGACATGCTATAATAATTAAGTGATAAAATGTAAAACATATCACCACAAATCATATTACAGTACAATAATTCGGAGCTGTGCCATTTCACTGACAAGTAATTTCTGACAAGATTAATTTACCGACAATTTCTTTTCATAAATTCTGGGACAAACTCGTTTTCTGAAATCCCTTCAGTTTCGTCTTATGGACCCTCTAGTACTCAGAAATTACATCACTATTTTCAGAATGAATTTCTAAAGACAACAAAGTGTTAGGTGACTTTTAGGATTAAACCGAAAGAACTTCGGAAACAGCAAATTTTAAATTTATCCGCGACAGCTGTAGTTCGCCAACAAGTTTTTTTTAAAAAAATTGCACTAACCATAGCCTAACTATAATCTCGACCCTAACGACAATGACCAGAATTTCTTTATCAGTGAAATGAACTTTCGTTGAATTAATCTAATGAAAACGTAACGACTAATCAGACCTATAAAAAAGTAGTCAGACATAGAACTTTGGCAGTATAGACGTTTGATAGATTTAATACTTATGATGTTCTTCCTCAACATTTCATTGTGATTTCTCAATATATTAGAGACTTCCAAACCTTTAATTATGTTTCATTGCAGTTTTTCGGCAATCTGATATTACACATATCAGAATTACGATTAGACGGTAATATCAAATTACAATCTTGCCAATTAACTTATAATCATGTTCATCTTATAAATGAAAATCTACGTTAGCTTTATTTGTATACAACTAAGTAATATACACCTTTAGCACTTCATTATGGAAATGAAACTGTGAAAATGCGAAATGCCCGTTTAAAACAGTAAAGGAAAGATTTACGATCACCAAAAACTAGAGAACGTACATCATCGAAGTTGGCTGTAAACCATACATTTCTTTTCACTTCTGTGAAACTCCTTTCCTGGTTTAAGATTTATCACTATTGGTATGCATAAATGGACCGCTTAATTTATCAGTTATTTCCTCTTTATCCCAAGTTCCTAATTCTTTTCCTATCATTTAAATACTTCGCTTTTTTGGGCACAAAAAATATACTGTTGTTTCTCACTTACCCACCTTCCCGAAATGTTAATTCTCCAACTCCATAACTCCGATATCACTTTTTCTCAAAAAGACAACTTCGGGTTCTGTTCATTTAACTGAGAATCGCTTCACCGACAACTTAGTTCACCCAGTGACGGGGGATACTTCCAGTATTAAATTGGAAATTTTTGTTATACCAAACTATCAATTATTACATATTACCACCAATCAGAGTTGAATTTTCAGAATAATTTTCAGTTTCCGGAGAATATCACATAATAAATAGCGAGATTTGATTAGTTTTATTCATTCATGCCCCTGAGTTCACCGATAGTTTATTTCACTGAAAGTATTTTACTGACAAGTAATTCCGGTCATCATCGTCAGGGTCAGTTTACAATTAGAGTAATTTTTTAAAAAATTTGCAGTGAAATAACTGTCGGTGAATTGATTGTTTATGAAATGGCATGGAGCCATTAGTAAAATGAATTTTCAGTGAAATGGTATTTTGGAAAAATTGGCTCGGGAAGTTAGCCCATACCGGTAACCGAAATATACATGCGCTCTAAAAATATTATGCTAAATTAAATGATGAAATTTATTTTGAAAGTCAAAATCATAATTTGTATGCATAAATGAATTTTAGTGTCATAATATTATTAATATTCAGCATGCCGAAATATTTAAGCATAAAAAAAATTTTATTATGTATATGTAAGGTATCTATATTACCTTACTTCATACTTCTGCTTTTGGAAAATTTCAGAGATGTGCTCTAAATTTTCACAGACTTTGATCATCTTTTATGTTCGTTCAATTCATTTTAGTGATGGCCATAGTAATTTTCGACAGCTATAATATTTTTGACAGTCCATAGCATTTTCGACGGGTAATGGCGAAAATTTTAAAAATATTTTCCCGAATTGCTGCCTTAAGTCATCCATAATTTTCAACGCCATGTATGGCAATTTGACCCTTTTTCTCTAGAATACGCAACTTTACATTTGCGTATATTATTGTAGAATTACCCAGTATCGCAAGGGTAAAAACGGAACATGACCAAAATAGGATATAACTGGTAATAGGATACGATGCTGTATGGGTGGCAATCAATTAATCGACAATCACTTCACCGACATAACATTTTACCGACAAATATACACCGACACGTTCATTTTACCGACAGTTTATTTCGCCGAAGCTCATTTCACCGACAAAGTAATTCTGGTCATTGTCGTTAGGGTCAGGGTAGAATTAGGCAGAATTAGGGCTAAAGATAGGGTGCTTTTTGAAAAAAAACTTGTCGGTGAAATGAACTTCGGTGAAACAAACTGTCGGTAAAATGAACTTGTCGGTGAGTATTTGTCGGTAAAATGTTATGTCGGTGAAGTGATTGTCGGCGAAATAATACGAACCCATGCTGTATAGTTATAATCTTATATATCGTTTAATGTACGTGATTATTGAATTTTTAGTATCTTTACAGCAGAGCAATAAAGATGTTATATATACAATCTCGCTTAGAAACTTTCATTAAATTATTGAATTTTTAGTATCTTTACGCCAGAGCAATAAAGATGTAAAGATAATTCTATTGGAGTAGAGTAAAATACACATTAATTTTACTTCTATTACAATCGAGTAAAAGTGTACAAGATTTATTTTACTTCTATTGCAATCGATTAAAAGTATACAGATAATATTTTTCAAACACCAATACACACGTTACATAGATATCAGATATTGTTATACGTTTTTACCATGCATGTTCAAGCATATCAAGTTCTGAATATCAAAATTAAATCCAGAGAATTGTTTTATTTTCCTATTTAGAATTTAACATTGTAAAAACACTATGTATCTAAAAAACCCTGCCCATATTCGAAATACGCCACTTATTTGTTAATTTTGTAACCCCAATAAATGGAAATTGTCTGAATATTTTTGCTCAGAAATTGTCATAAAAAAATCCTTGTTCTATTATCGTTAAAAATATAAATATTTAATTACATGCCCGTTTTTGCTGCACCCCTGCTTTATTTATATCACCAAAAACTCGGAAAAATGTATATTACTATAGCTTGACTGTAATTCATCTAACAAACAATATACAAATATATATTAACCAATATTTTGTTTAAAATATTTTTTAAAATAGTTTAAATCTAAATAATTGTATACAAAAATTTGATAGCTTTTAAATATTTTTTGAGTTTAATTATTTTTATATAATATTTATATATATCTTATAAGTAATTTTGATAATAATAATTTTTTGTTAAGTAAATTTTTTTAAATTTTTGGCAAAGTTGTAAAGATAACATTTAATTCTAATTGTAAAATTTTAAAAATTTGAAATAATTGGGGTTTAATAATTAATATACCGTATTTTGAAAATAAATGGGTGTTTAAACAACCCCTTCCTATTTTTAAAATTCGGACACAATGAATTAAATTGGCATACACGTTAATAAAATTAACCGATAAATAATTATATTAAATTATACATTAAAAAAAATAGGATTTATGTATCTTATATTTTGAAGTAAATGTATTTGTCACTTATTTTACATAAAATCGGATGCCAAATTATAATTATGAAACTCCCTTATATATAAAAAATAATTTAATACAAAAATTTACTATTAAATACTTTATCTAAACTTATATATAATTTTTTAAAAAATAAACTCAAAATATATTGGTCTAATTTAAAAAATGTTTACAATAAGAATTGCGAGTTACTGTAGTTTTAATAACTTTGCTAAAAATTTAAAAATTTATATAATAAAGTTTTTAAATTTGGATCATATTTATATAAATTATTTTAAATAATAATAAATTGCAATTTTATTAAACAATACCTATATCACAATATTTTTTATAATACAACTAATTGTAATTTTTTAAATAAATAAGTTTTAAAATTATTAATTGAATTAAGCTTTTAATTTGTTAAATTTATTAATAATTTTATTATTAAACTTTTTAAATAGTATAGTCTTGTAGTATATTAAACTTTATACAAATTATTAATATTAAAAATCTAATTATTAATACAAAAAAAATTTTTTTACAAATTATACCATAGCATTTTGAATACAAAGAATTTTTTTAAAATATCTTTTTAGATGTTTTGGGGTGTTTAATAAATGTGCTCTGGTAATATAAGCTAATATTTAATCCATTGATAATTTGAATTTGTCATAGTCATAATTTTTTGTAATTAGGATAAAATTTTAGACTCGATTTTTTACAATAGCATTAAAATAAGGGTATTTTTTCGTGACAAATAGAATTAAATAAGCAATCATACCAGGAACGAGTTTTCCGTAAGTGAAAACGGAGAGCATGGTTTACCAAAATGTTCAAGGGCGTTCGTCCACAAAATCTTGCATTTGGTTGGTTGCCACAGTTGGCTATGATTTCTAAATATGTAAACTTGGATAATTTCGGGTTTGCTCAGCCATTTAAAGTGCTACCATTGTGACTAAATAGTGGTAAATTTTAGTGCTTAGCCGCTTGTGTGCCAACATTTTTGTGATCAGCGTAAGCGTAGTCAATGTGATCATGTCACGTTTTGCGCAATAATGCGAGGAACGGAGTGCAACTGAGGAGTGTTCTTTAATTGGTTATATTTTCACATGACACTGTGGAATGCGATGGTCTTGCATTTTGTATTAAACCGGCTTGATATGGCTTTTGTACTATTTGTGCGCATTATCATTTTACTTATTTGCGCGGGTAACACAAACTAAAAAAGGAAATCCGACTTTGTAAATAAAAGTGCGTTAGAGGTTAAGGCCTTAACATTAGAGTCTATAGGGTTAGAATGATGCTTAATATAAGTAAAATTTCATTCCCGTCATTTTTAATTAGTGCACCAAGATCGATTTAAACTACGTCGGGCTGACCCGGAATAGTCAAAATTTGCACTCTCCGATTGGCTATTTCCTCTCCAGGAGCTTGTATTACCCGCGCAAATAAGTGGATGCGTACTTTATTATCCCTTCCAAAGGACTATTTTAAGTAAGTATTTCAAGTTTAAGTTATGCCTCGTTTTTTGTTTTTATTTATTTCTGATATTACCGGTTTTATCTATTGATGATTTCTCAAAAATATCGAAAATGGCTTAAAATCGATTAAAACGTACAATAAAAATTGCGCGTTTTATCAATGGCGATAATAATAATACGACAGGGTGAAACCTGAGGTTTTTAGGTTACGTTACTGATCACAATCTAACTATACTAACATAGTACCCTAACCCTAATTAAGTACATATCTGCATCAAAAACGTAACCTAAAAAACTCAGGTTTCACCCTCCCGTATAATAATATTTAATAGTCTCTTTTCATTGATCTTTGACGTAATCGATTCACGATTACAAATTAATTATTACCTTCGTGATCCCGACTAGAGATGGGAAAAATGCGCATGAATGCGCATGATAAAAATTTTTTAATTTTTATCTTTATTATTGATAATATATCTAAACAAAGATACTACATATTGATTCTTAATCAGGTTTTGCCTATATATCTAAAATTTTTACAAATTATCTAATTGTAAACTTCATCGTTGCTTATTTTATATAATTTGACACCTGACCCGTGGTTCTACCACGGGAATTTTATATAAAACTTTAGAATCTTAGTTAAAATCTGTAAATTCGCACTATATAATTAGGGATGGCACGGTCGGTCACGGTCAGTCATCGGTCGGTCATGATCGGTTAACCGCTTATGACCGGTCATTTCTACGGTTAATGACCGGTTATAGCCGATAAACTATTTACCCAATTATCCAATCAAATCTCTAAATAAGTGACAAGTAGGGATGGTACAGTGCACCAGACTGCTCGACCAGACTGCCGAAAAAAAAACAAAACACGGCGATTTGCATCACATGATCATAAAACCGTCGTTGGTCAAATTTGCGGATCATTTGACCACATTTAAAGTTGTTTTGTTCTAGATCTGGCCAAATGATCTGCAAATTTGACCAGAATTATTACCGATTTTGTTTATTTGGGGGACGTCTAAAGCGGACGGTCTACGGGGCAAATCTTACGTTTTTGATACTCCTGCACTTACTTTTTTGATACTCCTGTATGTACCCCAAAATTACTTTACTTTTTTGATACCGATCTGCATATATACACGTGATTCGTGTTACACAAAGGCCCAGTGCATTGTTTTTGCTAAAATAATTTTTGGTTACACGCCGCTAATGTCGTGTAACGTTACACAAGTCTAATTTTGCCCGGCATTAAGCTTAATGCTGGTGGGCACTATCATGATAATGCCCCGGTGGGGTTAGACATAATTCCGGCCCACCCTAACCCTAAATCTAGGAACCCTAAAAACTAATTGTTCGAAGCAACATCCAATCACAGTACATATAATAGATGCATATGTCGTGTAACCAGTATATGTACTGTGATTGGATGTTGCTTCGAACAATTAGATTTTAGGGTTCCTAGATTTAGGGTTAGGGTTGGCCGGAATTATGATCATAATAGTGCACATCAGCATTAAGTTTAATGCCGGGTTAGGGTACCACTAGATTTAGGGTTAGGGTGGGCCGGAATTATGTCTAACCCCTCCGGGCATTATCATGATAGTGCCCACCAGCATTAAGCTTAATGCCGGGCAAAATTAGTCTTGTGTAACGTTACACGACATTAGCGGCATGTAACCAAAAATTATTTTTGTGTACCACAAGTCATGTGTATATATGCAGATCGGTATTAAAAAAGTAAAGTAATTTTGGGGTACATACAGGAGTATCAAAAAAGTAAGTGCAGGAGTATCAAAAACGTAAGATTTGTGTTTACGGGCACGTACAAAACACGTGATTTTGCACGTACCAAATATCACATGACCTAGACGTTCGTATGAGTCAATTAGTTTTTTTTCTAAATTTTTTTTGATTAGCAACTAATTGAAATTTTTTTAAAGAATTAATTTAGCATTCACTAGTGGTGAAATTCACCAGTGATTATCCATCTATATATAATTATATATAGCAAAACAAATAAAAATTAAATCTCTTTAATATTAGGGTAAGAGTAAGAACTGGGATAGGGCAGGAGGTATAGTTTATACCAAAATTTTACAAGCAATTTTTTTTTTGCATAAAAAAAAGTAGTTTCATGGACAAAATTTTTAGTTAGAAGCGATTTTTTAAAAAATTCTTATTTTTGTTACACAAATTGTTTTGCATGTTACACCTGATCCTTAATTCTAATTGGATTGGTGAAATTCACCACTGGTGAGCATTAAACTTATCCTTTTTTAAAGCAATTCTACAAATTAGTAGAATTCATTTAAAAAAATTTTCATCGAATTCTATCAAATAGTTTTCAAGAAAATTTGATTCAATTTTTGAAAAATTCAAACTGTCTTCTAAAAAAATAAATAGCTGCGTAAAAATTTTCTAAGCTTTGAATGAAAATTTCTTAACAACTATTTGATAGAATTCGATAAACATCTTTTTAAATAACATAAATGAGATAATGAGATTCATAAAAAAAAATTTCATTGAATTTTATCAAGTATTTGCCAAGAAAATTTGTTTAAAGTTTGAAAAAAATTTGCCGCCCCTTATGAAATCGACAGAAAATTTTCTAAACTTAGAACGAAAATTTCTCAACAATTACTTGATGGAATTCAATTAAATTTTTTTTAAATAAATTCTACTATTTAACAAAATTTATTTAATTGACTTTTTGCGAAAGAAGGGGAATTTGTATTAATAAAATACATAACACTTAATATAAATTATATATAAAATTCAAAAATCAGCATTCCTGACTATGTAAAGTTAATTTTTTATTAAGTTAACATCTTGTAGACTTCAAATAAAAGTTGTAAAGCTAGTTTTTCTGATTCTAATGATAGCTAGATCGGTAAAATTAGTTAGGTGAATAAAAAGTTACAAGCAATTAAAATTCAAAAAATTTTATAAAACTATAGGGATCATGATTCCTGTATTAACTTATTTTATTATGTTTTATTATAAAAATCTCCTCCGGTTAAAATTCACCTTCTATCGTGAATTGTCAATTAAAAAATTTTCATAGAATTCTATCAGGTAGTCGCCAAGAAATTTTTGTTTAAATTTTGTGAAATTTCTGTTGTGGCTATTTTCTTAATGGTGAAAATTTTTACAAATTATCTTGACAAATACACAATAAAATTCAATAAATTTTTTTAAATGAATTCTATTATGCTATAGATGTTATTTAAAAATATTTTTATTGAATTTTATCAGATAGTGTTGAGAAATTTTCATTCTAATTTTAGAAATTTTTGCACAGTTATAATAATAGGAATTTTTCAAAATTTGAATCAAATTTTCTTGAAAACTGCTTGATAAAATTCGATGAAATTTTTTTAAATAAATTCTGCTAGTTTGTAGAATTGTTTAAAAAAATTTCATTGGATTTAGTTAATTGGTTGTCGAAAAATTTTGTCCAAAATTTAAGAAAAATTCTATTTTGACACATATGTACATCTAAATCACATGATAATCGGGACGTGCAAAATCACATGATTTGTTATGTGCCCGTGATTGTCCACGTCTAAAGCGTAGGCAAATCATGTGATCAACTTCCAATCAGAATATAGAATTTTGAGAAATAAATGCAAAAAAACAAAAAACAGCAGTCTAATGTGTTAAGCAAATATATCGGGAAGGCAATTTTGCTTATAATATAGGATGACCCACCCTAAAGTTAATTAAACATGATTTGCCTTACATCCCCCTTATTTGTAACCCAAAGAAACCCATCGCATACAATTCTGGCAAAATTGCAGATCATTTGACCAGAATTAAAATTGGTTTATTATAATTCTGGCCAAATGATCTACAAATTTGGCCAGAATTATGAACAAGGTATTTCTCAACCGGGTTTAAACATTGGCTAAAAAATTTTTAAATCATGTAATTTACATTAATTTATATACTCATTATTGTTATATTTATCATTATTGTTTACTTATATTATAAAAAAAGTTTTATTTAAAAATGATTAATTATGCAAAGTTACATAATTTGGGAACTCCCATAGCAAAATAAACCATTGGGCAAAAATTTTGATTTTGTAATTATATAAAAATTGTATTCCTATTACTCTAATTCTTTGAGAAATTAAGTTTTTAAAAAAATTTTTGTTTGCCCAATGGTTTGTTTTGCTATGGGAATTAGATGATACAGATATATAGATTAATGATGCCTGACGAAATTATTTTTGCGATGACGAATAGCATTGTCATGGTTTCATCATAACAAAACCTTGATGATTGATGAAACCCCTGATGATTGATGAAACCTATTATTAATTGATGAAACCTATGACGAATTGACGAAACGTATGACAAATTGACGAAACCTATAACGTATTGACGAAACCTATGACGAATTGACGAATCCTATGACGAATTGATGAAACCTGTGACATATTGATGAAATCTTGACGAAGCGTCTAATGATTGATGAAACATTGGCAACCGATTCAGCCAATAATTAAATAACAAGCTTCTATATAATAATCTTTAGATACACTAAACCTTAAATTGTTTCAAAAAAAAGATATTCATTATTAGGTTTCATTGGCTTTTTCTTTTTTCTTCTTTCGCACGTTCAAATATATGTTGGGTTGATCCAGAATACCAGTAGTCATTTATGTTGGGAATATTGGTCGAGAATACCGGTAATCAGGTTGATCCGGAATAGTCAAAATTTGTGCACGTGTTTATTTTCGTCAATTCCGGATCAATTCGACATAGATTCCGAACACGTAAAAAAGGAAATTAAATTTTGTAAATAAGCAAAGCACATAAAGATAGTAGTTTATGGCAAGATTGTTAGTGTTGGAGGCTACAGTGATATATTGGTGCTCATTATTTGTAAAATTTCGTTTCCGTCATTTTTAATTAATTCACCAAGGTCGATCTAAACATTGGTTTTCAAGTATTTTCACGTCTCTTTCTTCGTAAATAAGTAAAATCACTATAATAATAATGCACTGGTTATCTTAGCAACCTATTGATTCTCTATCGCTGTTATTATGCATTATCGCTTAAAACATCATTTTTTAGCTCTTATCATTATTGTTATTAAAACACTTCTTAACTTTTTATAAACATGATAATTAACTCTATTTTGTATGGAATATAACTCTTCAGGTTTCTTTATTGATTTTATCAATTCGTCATAGATTTCATCAATTCGTCATAGGTTTCATCAATTTGTTATAGGTTTTGTCAATTTGTCATAGGTTTCGTCATTACGTTATAGGTTTCATCATTTTGTCATAGGTTTCATCATTTCGTTATAGGTTTTGTCATTTCATCATAGGTTTCGTCAATTTGTCATAGGTTTCATCAATCATCAGGGGTTTCGACAATCGTCAATTTGTCAATCAGAAATTACCTGACGAATGGTTTTGTCATTCATCAATGACGTATATTTCATCATTCGTTAGACATCATTAACACCTATATGAATTTTAAGCAATAACTATTCATTATTAGCCAGAATATTAAGAATTTGGCATCGGTCATAATCTTGACCAGTCGGTCAAACTGCTCTGACTGGCTAATATCGGTCACAGTCATTGACCAGTAATGACCGGTACGTGCCCATCCCTATATATAATATTCATAAATATGCTGAGTTAGTTTGCATTGAATTGTCACAAAAAAATTTTGTTACTGAACATACTATTCTATTAATAACAGTATATGGTTAAGATTGATAGTTTGCATTAAAATTATCTTATTATAAAATTCTGTCACAGAATTCACACTCTATTTCAGTATGGTTGAGCTAGTTTTTATTAGAATTATTGTGATTTTATTATGAGTTTTTATAAAAAATTCTATTACAAAATTTGTTCGCTATACCAGTAATTGCAATATATAGTGGGTTAGTTTGAATTAGTATAGCTAGCTATAAAAAGTTTGTTACAAAGCTCACTACTCTAATAACGGATAATATGCAGCTTAGTTTTATTAGTGAATGCCAATTTTTAGCAAAGAGAAAACCTTATGTTGCTATAATAGTTTTAGCACATTGATCACCTTTTGAGCATAACCGTAATTTTATTGGTTGGTAGATCAATATAAAACTACGAGACACTGAGAAAATTGGTTGATAATCAGATAATCTGGGTGGCAAAAAGTTCTGATCAAAACTTCTAGAAATCAACCATCTAAATATTTGGTTAAATATAACTTTTATTGATATTCGCTAAGATATTCACTATTTTTCTTATTAATCATATGCTTTATCTATAGTGGAGCATTTGTCGTGATCTTGCACTTGTTCTTGCACTTGCACTTATTCTTGAACTTGAGACTATTATACAAAACATTTACATTTTTTGGATACGACCAATCAAAAAAGTTAAAGCGAACAGATCCAGATTGAAGTAAATAGGTAGATTAGTATTATTTATTTCCTGGGGGAGTAGAATTTATAACAGAGTTTACCGATGATCATAGCACATGGATGGCCTGAAGGGCCATCCACATACTATTATCATCGGTAAACTCTGTTATAATTTCCCCACAGGAAATAAATAAATAATCCCAGGAGCGTGTCACTAGATGTTAATCAGACTACCCTACCATTATTTTTACACGTGTTCTATATTTATATTCATATTGTGCTTTACTAACTTTTGTGCTTCGCTTTATTTTATTTTTTTATTTACATCATTTTTATTGTTTTTTTTATTTACATCATTTTATTGTTTTTATCTTTTTATCGCCTTTGCTTTTTACTTCTATGTTTAACTTAATTTCAAACTTTTACTTTCACTTTGCTCACATCGTGCCTTTTTTTAGCTTCATTTTACTGTGCCTATTTACTTTGGCTTTTAAAGTTCTTTAGATAAAACGTGAAAAATACAAAAAAAGAAAATGATCAAATAAAAATTAAGAATTAAAAATTAGAGTTTCCTGATGATCAATATGAGACCGGGAATCTTTCGTGGGAAGATTCCCGGTCACAATAACAATATGATTATTATAAATATGGTTAATCACATGTAAAAAATAATGATGAAGGTAGTCATGAGTGACACTTAGTGCGACAGAGGATTAGAATGTTAATTATACTTATTTAATATTTAATTTTTCTATATAAAATTTTGATGGGATAAAATGCGCATGATTCGGAAGCATGCGCATTAATGCGCATTCATGCACATGATTGAGGAATCATGCACACGCATGAATCCATCTCTAATCCCGACCTGATCGAACATCATATGGGACACTTGTCGGTCGATCTGATTCAAGTATTCCAAAATATATATATATATTTTTATAATATTTACTAATGCTATTTATGACTCCAAAAATGCTTCTTATACCGCATTTCATCATCACAGACACGATTAAACAATTGAACGCTAAAAAATATACATATTTAACTTATAATTATAAAATATTGAATAAACACAATATATTATAAAATTTTATGCTTGATTAATTATATTATCAGTCACACGATATGTCACAACAAAATTTTTTACATATAAAATTTATAAAAAAAAACATATAATTACTATAAACTCTGAATCTTTGATCTTTCTTCACCTACACATTAACTTAAAATTAAATTTTTCGGTAATATAGAACAAAGAGAGAAGAAAAAATTGGGCTTAAAAATCGAATTAAAATTTCGCCATTTTTGCACAAAACGAAAATGTAACTTCGCCAAAAACAAATATTTAACGATTTTAAGACAATGAGTATGTGTAAAATCATGCCCGAACAACTTTACTTAGGCGACTGAAGTAGGTTACCTTGTAAGAAAAATGGGTTACCTATGTACTAAAGTAAAATTTTTTGAGTTTTAAATATAAAACCCCTTTTTTTATCAAGATAACCAACCTACTTTGGGCACTTAAGCAAAGTTGTTCAGCATGCAATTTTACTCGGTTGGAGGTCAAAACGCGTTTTTCAGCTATTTTCTAGGTGAAAAATGGGGTCAAAGTTAGAAAAAAAATTTTTTTTAAAAAATTTTTTAAAAAAAATTTTTTTTTCTAACTTCGACCCTATTTTTACCTAGAAAATGGCCGAAAAAACGCGTTTTGACCTCCAACCGAGTAAAATTGCATGCTGAACAACTTTGCTTAAGCGCCCAAAGTAGGTTATCTTGATAAAAAAAGGGGTTTTATATTTAAAACTCAAAAAATTTTACTTTAGTACATAGGTAACCCATTTTTCTTACAAGGTAACCTACTTCGGTCGCCTAAGTAAAGTTGTTCGGAGCATGATTTTACACATACTCATTGTCTTAAAATCGTTAAATATTGTTTTTGGCGAAGTTACGTTTTCGTTTTGTGCAAAAACAGCGAAATTTTAATTCGATTTTTAAGTCCAATTTTTTCTTCTCTCTTTGTTCTATATTCCCGAAAAATTTAATTTTAAGTTAATACGTAGGTGAAGAAAGATCAAAGATTCAATGTTTATAGTAATTTATATATATTTTTTTATAAATTTATATATAACTAAACTCAGTTATAAATAGTGTGACAAGTCGGTTGACTGTTATATAATGCCGTACGTATTGTTGGCACATGACCAATTAAACTGCTAATAATTAATGAATTCATACGTCTCCCTATTAGAATTTATTGATGTGATCTAGTAGGTGCCAACTCTGTGCCATACACATATCGGGTGTTTTCTATTAAAAGGGCCCATTTTTACAATTTTTTGAAAAATGAGATTTCATTAGATTCATATAAATTTTGACACAGTTGACATTTTTTAATTATAAATGAAAGTCGATTTGTATAATAAAAAATCTAGATAATGTAAAAGAAAAATCCATGAAGTTGCGTAGAGCCAACACGCCACGCGATTACCCGATAGTCACCTGCTGTCTTTAATTAATCAAAATCGTGAAATTTGATTAATCCCGGATCAGTCCGAAAATCAAAACAAATAATTAAACTCAAAATAAAATATATGTAAAAATGGGCCCTTTTAATAGAAAACACCTCATATAGGCTATGTAAATAATTTATTAGTAAATATTAATAAACTGTTAAAACATTTCATTTTTTAAAACTTCGAAAATAATCTACTAATTCTCCCATTCCTGATTTTGGGTGACAGCGTCGCGCAGCTACCTTATTCATAAGTTTTTATGACTTATCCTACATAAGTATTGTATGTACGTATATATAACCACGCTAACTCGTAACTAGTGATATACTGTATTGTTTAAGGTTGAGTTAAATTTAACTAAGAGCTATTATAAAAATTTTTTACTCACTATTCTGGCAATGCATAGCATGTGGTTAAGGTTAAGTTAATTTGTATTGGAAATAATTCAATATTATAATAAGGCATAGTAAAGAATTCTGTTACTGAGCTTACTATTCTGGTAATATAGTAAGTGGTTAAAGTTAAATTAGTTTGCATTAGGATTATCATATTTTCTATCATGAGTTACTATAAAAAATTCTGTTACGGAATTTGCTATCTCAGTGATACAATATATAATTAAAGTTGAAGTTGGCATTAAAATTATTTTAATTTCTTTTGTAATCAACTATAAAAAATTTTGTTGCAGAACATACTTGTTATTTTGGTAATGCAATATAGTTGAGTTTGTTTTATTCAAATTACCATTACTTCTATTAAAGAGTTACTGTATAAATTTTTACTTGCTATTCTATTGACACATAGCATGTGGTTAAGGTTGAATTAATCTATATTGTAAGTTACTGTAAAAAATTCTTTTACTGAACTTGCTATTCTGGTGATATACAGTATGTGGTTAAGGTTGAATTAATATGCATTGTAAAATTACTAAAAAAATACAGACCTTAATTGTATTTCAGGATACAGATGCAGCTAAATTGAGTTGGTTTTATTCAAATTATCATGATTTCTATCAAAAATTACTGAAAAAAATTCTATTTCAAACTTGCTATCCTAATGATATATAGTATGTGAATAAGGTTGAGTTAGTTAATATTGTAGAGTATTGTAAAAAAATTTGGTTACAGAATTGCTATTCTGGTGTATATAGTTAAGGTTAAAATAGTTAGTATTGTAAAATACCATAAAATTCTGTTGCAGAACTTACTTGCTATCTCAATGACACACAGTATGTACAGTAATTAAGGTTAAGCTAGTTTGCATTAAGTGTTACTGTAAAAAATTTTATTACAGAACTTACTATTCTAGTAAGGTATAATAGTAATTAAGAGTTAGTTATTTTGCATTAGAATTATTATAATTTTTATCATTATTATTATAAAAATTCTGATACAAAAATTACTCACTGTTCTAATGATACCCAGTACTGTATGTGGTTAAAATTGAGTTATTTTGCATTAAAATTATTATATAAGCAACTATAAAAAATTATGTACAGAGTTGTTATTCTAGTGGCAAAATATGTAGCTAAAGTTGAGCAAATTATCATGATTTCTACTAACTCATTTGGATAATGCATAGTATGAGAATAAGGTTAAGGCCAGGCCAATTTAATTCTTTGTTTAATATAATCCCCCTATTTTTAAAATTTATATAAGCTCAATACACATTAGTAGTAATTAATACTATTCACCTCAATAATTTTTTAAAATTTTATATAACTAACATATGTAAAATCAAATCAATAAAATTGCAGTATTATTATTTTTACATTTTTTTTCAAATACTCCACCTCTTATTACAGTTATTTTATGTTATGTTAAACAAAGAATCAAGTTGGTCTGGCTTAAGTTAGTTTATTTGCAAGTTACTATAAAATAATTCTATTACAGATCTTATTCACTATGTATTCTGGCAACATATAAATTAGCTTGCATTATAAGATACTATAAATGCTATTCTGATAATGCACAGTATATGGATAAAGTTGAAGTTTGCATTGTAAGTTACTGTAATAAATTTTTTTTACAGAACTTACATTCTATTTTAGTAACACATAGTATAGGACTGTTTATCATAAATTTTATTGAATTAATATAAAAAATTACATTACAGAACTTACTTGCTATTTCAGTAACACAGTATATGGTTAAAGTTGATTTAGTTTATATTAGAATTATAATGGCTTCTATTATAGGTCATTGTAAAAAATTCTATCATAGAACTTACTCACTATTTTAGTGACATATAGTATGTGTTAAGTTGATTGTATTGGAATTATTGTAATTTCTTTCATGAGTCACTATAAAAAAATTGGCATAGAATTTACTCTCTATTCTTATGATATACAGTATGCGGTTAGGGTTGGCAAAGAATTATCATTATTTCTATTACATATTACTGTCATATAATAGTATGAGATTGTGTTAGTTTGTATCAGAATTATCATGATATTTAATATAAAAACTTGTTACTGAACTTACTCATGATTCTGGTTATTTATATAGTATGTGATTAAGGTTTAGATGGTTCATATTGGAATTATTGTGATATTTATCATGAGTTGTATAAAAAATTCTGCAACAAAACTTGCTATTCTGATGGCATATAATTTGCATTGGAACTATCATGATTTCTATCATGATGCACAGTGCCATAAAAAAACTCTGTTATATAACTTATTCACTATTTTGGCAATACAAGCATCAACTAAGGTTGTATTAGTTTTCATTTGAATTATTGTGATTTTTATCATGAGTCACTATAAAAATTCTGTTACAGAACTTATTCACTAATATAGTTGTTAGATGAAACCTTTTTTGCATAATAACAAAAGTCAAAATCTAAGTTCTAAATAACAAATTCAAAACCTTAAATTCTTCTGATGAAAGTCAAAGTCAAAACCAAACTTAAAGTGACGAAACCCTAGTGTTCCCATAAAAAGAAAAGAAAAAAAAGAGGTAAAGATAATTAAAAAAAATCTATTAATTAATGAAACTCTAGTGCTTCTATTAAAAAATTGATAAAAATCTATATTTTTGGCAAAGCTATGCTATTACTATAAATAACCCTATAAATTTATATATTTAAACAAAAAACAATAATTTATTATTGAGGCTTTTTTAAAAAGCCAATTATAGAAATCAAAATAGGTAATAGGTCATTAACATCTCTTAAAATATTTAAACAAATAAAAAAAATACAAATATGGATGTATTATGATGAATTTAGTAAATTAAGTTCAAAAAAAACTTTTACAAAAAATTATAAAACACGGCAATAAGGCCGTTTGAAGTTACTTTTTTGGTTAACATCACCCCCTTAGCTGAAGTCTCCCCACCTCTCCCCAAAAACGAACAGCCATTCAAAATGCTATTTAACTCTTACTATTTACCTAATTTATATCAACCAATAAAATTGGCTATCTTTGTTCATTTTTATATATTCATTTCATATGTTCATTTTATTTTACCCCTTCCCCTCTTCTGAGAGTTCTGAAAAAGTGATATTAACAAAGAATCACCTTCAAATGGCTTAAAGTTTAACATCATAACAGTAAAATAAACTTGTCGATAAAATTGTCAGTCTATAAAGTGATTTTCAGTAAAATAATATGGATATCTTTTATTAAGTTTCTTATTTAACTAAAAGATCTTATTAATTTATTGTCTTTTATTCAAGTCACTTTAGTCAATAGACATGACAATTATTTTTTAATCTAAATACTGAAATATTTAAATATTTAAGTTTCTTATTAAAATTAACTTTAGCATAAATTGTATATTTTACTTTTAGCCCTTTTATGGACATAAAATGTAGAAAGCCAAGGCGCCCTTATATAATAAAATTTTTTAATTTTTATAAATTTCTGTTTTTGTGATTTATTTTTCATTTACATTATCTTCAATAAGTTTCATATTTTATTAATTTTGGCATCTTTTGCAGTTTTGTCAGTTTCATACCTTTCGTCACCTTCTGCTAGTTTTGTCACCTTTCATCAGTTTTGACATTTTGTCATTCAAGATTTTAGTTGACAAAAGTCAAAACCAGGTTTCGACTTTCATTAGCAAGAAACCTCGAGGTTCATCTAACAACTATGCTCACTATCTTTGTGACACAGTAATGGTTGTGATAATTTTAATGAAATTATATGATTTCTATTGCAAGTTACTGTCAATAATTCTGGCAATCAGTATGTGACCAAATTAAGTTGATTTACATGAAATTATCATACCAAGTGTGCAGTATTACAGTAATAATGATAGATTTAAATCTGTGTTTAAAATGATCAATGTTAAAAATGAAGATTATGTTCATATTTCTTTCAATATTCAAAATAGCCCTTGGACTTTTTTTCATACACACAAAATAGGTAATACTTATCTATTTGATACAACTTCGCTTCATATTCAATAACTTTCTTCGCGTTGGGTCTTTTTTATTTATAGTAGTTTTGAAAATTTTGGAAAATTTTGGTCTTATTTTTCTACAAATATTCATATTATGCCACTAAAAACTGTTTTTCATTTTGGTCCTTCTCTCAAATCCCATGAAGTCATGGATTCTAGAAAAAGGAAATGTTCATATTCTCTTTCTTCTCGTTCTTCTTCACCCTATGGTTCTCATTCTCACTCTCACTCCTGTTTCCGTTTTTGCTCTCATCATCATTGCTCTCGTTCTCATACCCGTTGTTCTCGCTCTCATCATCATTGCTCTCATTCTCGTACCTGTCATTCTCACTCACGTACTCATCATTCTCATTCTCATCATTTATCTTCACATCGCATGTATTATTATAATAGTAGATCAAGTTCAAGCGAAGGTAAATTTTTTTTTTGTTTTTTTTTTTAATGTTAAAGGTGAGACCATGCTTTTATCTTTATTAGATTTAATAGAAACTTTTACAGACAAAAACTTTCATTACTTAAATCTTTTGTTAAGAGTAAAAACTCAGACATATATCTAAATGTATTTAAATACTTATCTGCGGCCTAAACCTACCAGAGTGGCCAAGGCTCACCTAGATTTGGTTATATGAGAGAATATCAAAGAAGTGTGTTGAGTATTTAATCCATTTGGGAAGCCATGTTTCAATTTTATGAATAGGAGTTTGTGTAGTAGATTCATTGTTATTAGAAGAAGTATTTGATAATATGTGTGTTAATAGAGTATTATCTTGGGGAGTTTGTAAAGATATAGCCTGATTTTGGGATCTAGAAATACAATAGGGAATCCAAATATTTGTATAGATTTGTTGGTTAATATTAAAAAGTAATTTAATAGTAAGGGAACTAGCAGATTTAATAGATAAGGTATATTCGCATATTGTATGTATGATTTCAAAGGAAACAAAACCAGATAAGGTAAAAAGTAAAGAAGGTCTGTTTGGAAAGTGATGGATTTGAAAACTATCCAAGTTTATAATTTGGGTATAAAGATTTTCAGCATTAGCTTGTGAGATCTCAAGCTTACTGGGACTTAAAGTAATAGATATTGAATTTTTTATAATACTAAGTAGTGGTTCAGAGGTGGGACAAATAGCCCAATGTAGTAAATTACTTGCATTGTGGCATATGTGACAAATGTTAGGGTATGCTGAATTTCTTTTGTGCAAAATATGTGGGGCTGGAAGATCATCTAAGAGCATTTTAACTCTAAATGATTTAAGAGTAGAAGATTGAAAACTATGAGAGAAGTTACAAATTTTTTGGTTATTATTAATGTAGAGCCAAGTGGCATTCCAGTTAATATATTGAGAAATAGCTATCCATTGCTGGAAGCGGTTTTGTGATGACCAGAGTGCAATTATATGTGCATAGCATATTGTTCTTATGCTACATCTGATAGGAAGCTCTATAGGGAACTCGTCAAGAAAAAGAGTATACTGAGAATTGTATATGTTGTATAGATTGAAAATAAGATAAGGTGCAATTTGGTGACTATGTGCTAATTGATCAGCTTTATTGTTGAATTCATTGTCTTGGTGTGCTGTAACTTTGTGAAATATGATATTAAGATTGAATGATTTTGCAAAATTTAATAGTGTATTCCAAATAGGCCAATATGGAATATTTGAGGATTTAGAGAGTGAAGTATTGTTAACAAGGTTGTTGTATTTGGATATTACAGATTGAGAATCTGTAAAAACTTGAATATTGCAGTTTCTAGGTGCAGTACAGATTGCAGACAGGATTGCTATAAGTTCAGCCTTAAAAAAACAAGGCCAGAATTTAGTTTGTGCCTAAAAAGTATGTATGATAGATGTGTTTTATAGCTGTATCCAGCCTATACCCATAGAGCATTGAGAGCTACTAAGGTTGAGAACAGATCCATCAGTATAAAATATGAGTTTAGTTAGATTGTAGTTTTGATTAGCAATAGATTGAAGATTATCAAATGCATTGCTAGGTTGAAATATAGGAGGAATTAATGTAGTAGGAATTATGATGTTTGGTGAAGGTGGAATATAAATAGAATTTCTGTTTGCAATGGAGTAAATGAGATCTAAATGATTAGCATTCAGATTAATTGATTTGTCAGAATTGATTCTGCCAAAAAATTTTGTAGCATGACTAGTAGGTATAAAAATAGTGCACTTGTTTGCAATAGTTTTTTAGTTAAGAGGACAATTGGGGCATGGAAATGTAGTAATAGGTGCTAATGGATATAAACTTGTAAATTGTTCTTCAATGGAGCATTGCCAATGAGTTATTAAAGTATGATCTGAGGTAGTAAACTTCTGGCGTGCTTTACCTAAGATAATTTGATTATCCAAAGTAGTAATTAACCATGGTTTGGTGTGTTTGAAAGAGTGTCCAGTAGTATAACTATAATAATTAGTTTGAGGCAGATTAAAGTGTGTATATATAGTTCGCTCAAATAAGTAGCTAGTAACTTTATCTTCCAACAAAGTAAACCATAGAGGAATTTTTCCTTTTGGAATTTTGTTAAGTCGAGGTGAAATATGTTTCCAGTCAAGTAAATATAGATTATCAAAAGTAGTAATTTGTTCCAAAAAGAGAAGATGATGATGTCGGATTTGCTTTTTAAAGATTGGTTATTTTGGGTGTGAGGATAGAATAGATTCTAGAGACACAGATCCTTCTTTAATTGTAAAAGGAATACTCCAGTTTGTATTAGGACTAATTATACAATTAAGATGTTTGAACAATAATATAATTTTAAAGTTTGTAGTATGTCTGTTGGGTCCATCAATTATTGGGATGTAAGAAAATACTAGTAGGTGACCAGAAATTGTTTTGAATTTGCTGAATTCGAATGTGGGTTGTGGTTCCAAGTAGATCATTATTGTTTAATCGTTTAATAAAGTTGGATATATGGTGCTGAAGTTGAATATCCCAGATATTTTTAATATTATATATTTGCGTATGAAGTAGTGTACTAGTAGGTATAGTTCGGCTAAGTTTAGCTTTGTGTTTGACTAAACCTATATGTTGTTTAAGAATTTTGTTACATATAGATCTGTTAAGAACTATATTTTGTAGTCGATATTCAATAGTTGGAATAATAACAGTATTAATAATATATCTGGCATGGGTATCAGTAATTTGCTTTGTTTTGGTAATATTAATAAGTTGGGAGGACTCAGCAGATATTAGTTGTATTTGTTGAGTTTGCTTGTTGTTGAGTGTAAACCAACATCCAAGAAATTTAAAAGGTTGATGACGTGGCCAGAGGGATATAGCTTGGTTATTAAAGATTATAGGAGAATAATTATTTGGTTTGCTATTAGTTGATAATGTTGATTTAGATGTATTAACCTGAATATTGGCCATAGTATAGAAAGATTCAGCAATTGAAATTATATTGGCAAGCTCTTTACTGGAAGGAGCAATCCACAAAGTATCATCCATATAAGCTAATACTGAGCAGTGTGTTTTAATTTTTTCTTTGGTATAGCTTTTGAGATTTGTTATCCAGGAAGTTTCAGTAGTATAACCAGATGAGTTGGTATGAATATAGGTAATGAGTGGATCATAATAAATCCGCCATAAAAGAAGAGTAATAGTTTCACTCTGGTCAATACTATTTTGAACCTGATAAGGTGGGGTAAGACCAAGATTTGTAATAACTTGATTTTGTCTATCAACTAGTAAATCAGTAAGGATATTGATAATACTAATTGGTAAAGCAAGTCGATGAAGGGCTTGTTCAAGTAAAGTAAAGTTTACAGAGTCATAGGCTTTGCTCATATCTTGGGATAGAATCTATATTTCTTTGTGATTGCAGTTAGCATCCTCTATTAAGTTGTTTAGAATATGTATAGGGATAGAAGTACTATTGCCTGGAAGGGCTACATAGTTGTAAGGTGATAGAATAGAATGTTGTGAGAATACTTGGTTGAGTCGGTTAGTAAGGATTTTGGTATATACTTTTCGGATATGTTCAATAAGGCTAATAGGACGAGTAAGATTTAGATTGCCATCAAATGAGTTATTTTTAGGAATAGGAAATATTCTTCCATACTTTCATAATTTGGGAATACAACCTTGGGAAAGGCATTGATTAAATAAAACAGTAAGTGAAATAATACAAGTCTGGCTAAGGTGTTTGATCATTTCATTGCTAATGCCTGTAGGCCTACAGGCTTTGCCATTTGGAAGCTTAGCAATTGTTTGAAGAACTTCATCTTCTGTAATAGGATTAATGAGTGAGGTATACCAGCTAGGATTAATATGAAGGAGTGGAGCATAGTGTTGTTGCCAAAAACTATTAAAAATAGTTTGGTTGGTTGGTCTATAAGTTGTCCAGTTACAAAAATGTGATTGAACATGTTGTTTGATTGCGACAGGGTTGGTTATTAGTTGATTTTCAAGTTTAATATTGGAGAAATGAACTGGAGTTTGATATTGGTCCAGGATACTATTAATAGCTTGTGAGGGTTTAGAAACAAGAGTTTCACATCTTTTTTCTGAAGCTTGATTTATTTGCTGACGAAGAAGAAGTGAGTGCTCAAGATGGTATGCATGATAAATCTGTTTCCATATATCATAGGCATGTTGAAGCCAGGGACAGATATGAGTTGAATCAAGTGATACAAGAGGTTGAAGATTGCTTTTGGTATAGGAATTGATAAGTAATATATAGGAGTTAATATATGGCAGATACAGATTAGTGTTGCTTTTAATAGTTTTAATTAAATGACCAAGTTTTTTTAGGCCTGTATGAAGAGCAGTACAGTGTGGTGTGTACTTGTGATTGTAACTTCGCTTTCGAGAAATTTTGTTAGGAATTGTTTGAATTGCAGCTTGTATAATGCAATGCTGAATTTTGTCCATATGGGCGGTCAAAAGTACTTGAATATGAAATTGTTTCTAAGTAAATTTTTTCTAGACTTTGAATTAAATATCTCTAGAAGTACTAATGTAACTAGTGTTCCGCAGACCCGATCCGAGATTCGGATCCGATCCGGATCTGTACTCATCGGATCCCAAAAATCAAGATTCAGATTCAGTCTGTCGAATTCGAATCCATATAAAGATCCGAAAAGATCCGATCTGTTATATGTAAAGATCCGGTCAGGATTCGGATCCGTGTATATCTGTATATTTAAACACTAATTCGAATCTATACTTGGACCCGATTTGAAATTT